>MNCI01008673.1:4780-15971 GCA_015680685.1 Gnetum montanum
AGCCGAGATGATTTAAAAAAAATGATGTTAACCAAGCCCAACTATTGGACGAGGTAACAAGATAATTAAAAACGGAATCACTCACTCCTTCTTTGTTTCTCTACCACTTACCCAATTTAGTTTTACCCTATCAGTCAAGTTTGCTCTTTCTTTGTTTGTTCATAGCGTTTTTGAGCATTATTTATGCAAGAGATTTATTTTTCAAAAACACCATGAACAAACAAAGAAAGAGCAAACTTGACCGAGAATGGTAAAACTAAATTGGGTCAGTGGTAGAGAAACAGAGGAGGGATGGGTGATTTCGTTTTTAGTTATCTTGTTACCTCATCATTTTTTTTAAATCATCTTGGCCAATTGATATATATATATCTAAGCTAGTTTAGAAGCATCATTATAAGCTTTTTCTTACTAAAGGGTTTCTTGTGAAAAGAAGGAGAAGACGCTTTCTACAAACACAGAAAAAACTTTAATAAAAAAAATAAACAAATAACAATTTAAGTTAAAAGTTTCCCATCTATGAGCCTCCAAAATTAAAAAAACAAATATGGTAGAAAAGAAATTAATTGTTCAGCTTTCACTATAAGCATTTTTACTTGAAGTTGTAACTAAAAAGCAACATCTTTGAGAATATGATATTTAACTCCTAAAAAAGGGTAATTTTTATGCTCTTGTTGTAACTTAACTACACACCAAAGCTTTCAAATAGAATAGAGAACAAGATGCCAAAGACACTTCCAAATACAAAGAAAGGAAGTAGTCAAGGTAGATTGATTGCCAAGATTGATATCATTAAAGCTTGTTTGAAAGTTGTTACAAATTCTAAATATCCATTTCTAAGCATGATGTGTAATAGAATACTACAAAAAAATGAGAAAATAAGTGTTCGCTACCACAAAGAGGACATTCAAGAGAAACAATTCCCATATGTTGAATATGAATGCTAATAGCAAGACCTTGATGAACAAGATACCATAAAGAATATGGATTTTTTGAAAAGTGAGAATTCTTTAAATATCTTTTATTTTCCTCATCCAAAAGTACATTAATAATTACATTTTCCATGCCTTATTGATTTTGTTACAAATAAACTCATTACTCAGAAAAGAATCATGCCTTGACCTTATTTAAAAGCATCATCGTAGGTTTTTATTTCTTATTAAAGGATTTCTTGTAGGGACCGGCATTTCAATTGATGGTAAAGCACTTATTTCTCAAGTCAAAGACCTAGGTTCAAGCCTAGGCAAAACCACTCAAAAAGGTTAAGTTTTCACTCATCTATTGACCCTCCTAGGGCTCCACTTGGCAGGATCAACATTGTAGCTCTAAGTGATGATCTTTACTAAAGGGTTCATTATAAAAAGAAGGAAAAAATATTCTCTCTACAGATCAAAGAAAAAAAAAAGCTTTAAGCAGGAAAAATAAACAAATAAGAATAGAAGCTAAAAGCTTTCCATCCATAAACCTTTAAAACAAAAATACATTAATATTGTAAGAAACAAATTAATTATTCAATGTTTACTATAACCTTTTTTGCTTGAAATTGTAACTGGGAAACAACATCTTAGAGAATTTGATATTTAACTCCTAAAGAAAGGTCATAGTTATGCTCTTATTACTATAACTTAACTGCACACCAAAGCTTCCAAATAGAATAGAGAAAAAAGATACTTTTAAATGCAGAGAAAGGAAGTATACAAGGCAGATTGATTACCAATATTAATATCATTAAAGTTTGGTTAAAAGTTGTTACAAATTCTAAATGTCCATTTCCAAGCATGATGTGTAACCAAATACTAAAAAAATAAAAATAAATAAGTGTTTGCTACCATAAAAAGAGCATTCAAGAGAAATAATTCCCATATGTCGAATAGAAGTGCTAATAGGAAGACCTTGCTGAATAAGATTCCATAAAAACTATGGATTTTTACAGAAGTGGGAATTCTCTAAATATCTCTCATTTTGTTCATCCAAAAGTATAGTGATGATTACGTTTTCTATGCCTTATTGATTTTGTTACAAATAAAACCATTGTTAGTAATAATCTCATATGTAATTTTGGAGTTAAGAGGGAAAACACATCTACCATCTTTTCAAAAAATATCTAGAAAAGCTTAATGTAAGCTATTGTCAGCTTTAAATAAATTCTCAATATTAGAATTTAATTTGCTTAGGCATATCTTTTAAAACTCTAATATCGTTGTAACTTCAATACTTACTAAGCTTGCTCTATGTATTCCAAATTTGTTTAAGAACCGGAGAACTAGAAATAAAAATAACCTCAATTAAAAGAAGATAGTGAAGAAAATCATTAGAAAATCAACTATTATCAATTTTAAGGCTTTCTTGCATAAGTTTGTTTCTTAAAAGCAGCATCCAAACATCATCTTCATCAATGCACCCTGTAATCCACTTTGCTAAGAGAGAAATACCCTAGTTATAACAATTAATGAGGGCAAGTCCTCTATGTTTTTTTGCTACTCATGCAATTATCATAAGAAACTCTAGAAAAATATAATCTATATTGCTTAGTAAACCAAAGAAACTAATAGATAATATGGTCAATTCTATCATAAGAAGTTTTTGTAGGAGTCCAACAACTAGAGTAATATGCATGACTATATTGAAGCATCTACCCAATAACTAAAACTTTAGCAAGAAGAGTAATTTTTTTCTTTCCATTTATCAAGCTTCTTTTTAATTTCATGAACCACATAATCCCACAAAATATTTTGATTAGACTCAAAAGAAAAGTGATTTTTTAAATTTTGAAGACATTTTTTTCAAGATTTTCTAAGGCTTGAGAGTAATCTGCTCATCAATATTGTCATTATAAAAAGTACCAATATGTTGAAAATCTTCGTTACTAGGAAGAAGATGAACCACACCTCTGTTAATAGTTTTACTAAAAGGAACTTTTTTAATAGCTTTTTGGAAAACATAAAAGAGATCATCTTCAATAATTTTGCAATGCTTCTTAAAAAATTCAATAACCATCAAATCCTAGAGCTTTGCCATTTGCTCAAGTAAAAGTTGTTTGATGAGTGGCTAAGTACCCCTACACTCAACCATATGAATACGAGCGTTCACGCACAATCCGGTCGAACTCTATAGATGGGCTAGTTGTGGTATCTAGATAGTTACTCGTTGATCACAGTTTGCTGTCTTCCCACCTAGACTAGTATTTGCTTTGTCACGTATGGTTTAGTCCAAAGTGAGGTGTATGATGTGTTTCCTATCACTATGCTACTCCTAGGGACAATGGAAAATAACTTTGTTTTAAGCTAAGAGGAAAAGGGAGAAGAGAATCTAAGCTAGCCTAAGTGCGATGAGCATCCATCCTTAATCATTCGTACGCATCTTGGACCTCGTGTACTACTACTGGGATTACTAAACGCATGTCCTAGGTACGCTAATGGGATACCAAGTAGTCGCACTTAAATGCTCGTGATTAAGTCATATTCATTTTGCGTTTAATAACAGGTGTAGGAAATGAGGGTAGAGAAATATTAATTAAGATAGCGATAAATAACAATAATAGTAAGCAATTAAAACTAAGTGAATGCTGCAATGATAAAGTAATCATGAAGTGAACATTTGATTTGCTTTGACATACCAGGCCACAAACAGCCGTTGTTCCTCCTTGTAGGCTTTGGCTTTATCCTTATACTCCTGGTAATCTGTAAGCTGTCGAGCCAAGTCTACTGCGCCATTTTTTTATCCTTGGTAGCTGGTTTTGATCACCTCTAACTTAGAATTTGCCACTTCTAACTTCTGCAGTGTCTTCTTGTGCTCCGCAAATTCTGTTCATATTTTGCATAGGTGGTAGCTACTTGCTTCTCTAGCTATATTCTTGGGCATCCTGCTATTAACATGGCTAAATTGGCATATCGCAAGTTTGCCAATTCCATGTACTTCGTAAGATCTTGTATTTGCAGGTCCCGGCTTTTGAGCTTTGCTTGGTGGGCGAATGCATAGGTGTCCAATATGACTTGCCTATCAGCGTGTTGGCCATATGGATCTCTTTTTCAATGACTTGCTTATACATCCCCACCTAATCTCTAAAGTGCTCCTTCATTTTCTCATGTCGCTTGGCCTCATTTTGCCACATGCTTATTTTAATTGCCATTTTTTGACGGATTGTGCGTACCTCCTCCATTGAGAGGGTTCGATTCTCTTTGGCCAAGTGATTCATGTCCTGGTTGACCCTGACTAACTGTTCTCGTAACTGCTGAAAATTCTCTTTGAGAACATTCTTTTGTTTCTCCATAGTGGTCAATCGAAGATTATCTACGACAAGCTGTTTATTCTCTTCTTGCAAGGCCTTGAGTACTTTGACATGCGCATATGTCTGCACTTGTGCCTTAGAAGCATCCCAATCAACCTTCTCTTTCTCCTTTGCCACTCTTTTATTATCTGCCAATAATTTTTAGTGAGTTGCTCCATCCTGAAAGATTCTAGCTGGTTTGCGGAGATGAATTGAGATGGATCCCACTGTGCAGCTTGTAGGGTGACGAGCCTTTCCTAGAGTCTTTCCAACTCTGCCTCTACATGCTCGGCCCTGATCTTTGCCATGACCAGCTTCCCTTTGGTGGAGATGAGGTTTGATTGAGTTGCTATGACATATTGTGGGATGTCAAACGAGGACATCATCACTTGTCCTGTCTATAGTAATCAATTGAGAACATCCTCATGCTCCATAGAAGTCATTAAGGGACCAGCCAAAGTTTGAGCATCATGTGCTCCTATGAAATCCACTTATGGCACAACAAGAACATTGAAGGACTCTTTTATGTGGTCTATGACCACTTCTGCAGCTCCTATTGCATCTTGGTGCTGCATGACCATGACTATGGCACCTTCATCCATTTCCAATTGCACCTGAAAGGATGCAGTGTTTCCCAAGATCTATTGTGACTAGTGTGTCTCCCCTTCTTCTATTTGGATGAACACTTCACCCCGTGTGCAATCTATGAAAATTGTGGATTGTATGACATCATCGATGACCCAAAAGAGATTGGCATTATCACGACTTGCCTAGCTGACCGTCTCAGCAATGGCCCTAAGATGGCTCATTGACGATTGATAATCCTATGGCGGCGGTGGCGGTTGATCTCTCTAGCCTGTGCTAGGCCTCGCTTCTTACTGTTGACTGGGCCTTATGCTTGGGAGTTAGCTAGGCCCTGTATTTTGAGTTGTCGTGTGCCCCACTATCTGTTCTTGTTCTAGCTCCATTGTCTCGCTAGTACTTTTCCTTGGGGCTAGTGGCTTTAGCAATTTAGTAAATGAAGCATTTTAGGCTCTTCTAGGGATGTCATTGGTGTACCCTAGAATTCTAGCACATCGGCAGAACTTCCTGATGAGATAGGGGAAGGGCAATGCAAATTTCCTTATCTTGTGTTCCACAACATGCCTCAAAATCTCTGTGAGATATAGATGGGGTAGGTTGGCATTTACCTTGCCCATCAATATCGCACTTCCTCTGGCCACATACATTGAGATTCTGTTTAATCCTTTCATGGGGAAGATATGATAAGTGCCGAACTTGAAATAGATCTTTTCCTCCAAGGTCAACTCTCCATACATCTTGTCTTCCTTGCCGTACACCCTTTTCAACTAGATTTTTCGCACATCAGCATTGGAGTGAGTGGTAGGTGAGCAACTTTTGGCCTTGTATTCAGAATATTCAACACTTCTGAAATGGCCTTGGTAGAAAAATCTATAGAAACATCACCAATATCAATTGTGGTGCCCTCTTCTTTATTGTGCCAAAATTGGTACGTCTCTCCCAGGTACCAAACACCATTTTCAAAAAGGGTAGGCCATAATGGGAACCCTTTGAGTTGGTTCCTAATTACTTCAGGAGTGAACTTTGTGATAGGTCCAAAGTTGAGTTTCATGATCATGGCTGCTGATGTGGACCTTTCATGGATCACCTGAACACGTTGTCCTTGTTCAGGTGCTTCAGCGGCTCCTCTTTCAGCCTGTTCTGATTGCATAGTAATAGGAGGCTCTTGATGGATGCTGAATGATTATGCCTCCTATTCTACACATTCCTTGGGAGACGCCTAGCCTCTGCCTCTCCTTGGTTGTTTTGATGCACCTTGAAAGGGTTCTCCTTACTGTCCACATTTAGGGATCATCTGCTATCACATGGGGTCGTCCATTAGTAAGGTTGCTTATAAAGTTTGATTTATACCTTACTTCTTGACTTTAATGAATTGATTTCTTGTTTCGTGTGATCCAGAGTTAGGAAATTTTATGAAAATGTTCCCTAAAAGTTTTGATATTGGGCATAATTTGATTAGGTGGTTCCAAAAATTAATTCCCCTGGTATGAGTGAAGAGATAAAGTTTATTTGGCAACGTGTTTAATAGTTTTTACAGTTCTTTACCCTTTATGATATCCTTCAAGCGATGATGAATTTTGGGAAAATTATGCATGACTTAGAGTGTACCCTTCCCCCATGACTAAGTTGAACACTCCAGGTTTAGATGGGTTCAATTGGAATGGGAATCAGAGTTTTAATGAACAAGTTATGGATGTTGGAATGAGAGGCATGCAAGTTAGCAAGTTCGTGGAGAAAAATTTGAACAACTCCCCCCATGTGAACAATGTAAAATGATGTTAACGTGCATGGGGGGCCCATATATATAGTTTTTTATGAATGCGATATTGCGTACCCCATAGCACGAACCCGATATCGTGTCGGACCCAATATCGTGGCCCTTTGAAAATAGTGTACTTAGTGAAATTAATGAATTTCTAAATTTCCAAGGCCACAAATGAAGGATTTGAGGGTAATTGGAAAGGTGCAGGGTAACATTGAATAGACCAGAAGGCACAAAAAGTATAATGGGATGGAATCTAACAATGAAATTCATGAATATAATTAGGAAAAAGGACATGAGATGGTGCATAGGAACATTTGAACTTAGAAGGATGATAAAGGAAAGAATAACATTGGCAATGCAGTACTCGGAGGATAAAATGATGTGATGGTGATGTGTAATGTGTATAAATTAAAAGGATTAAACAAGTGGGTCCTCCCCAAAGTAGGTTCCTACCTATGATGCCCTTATGTACCTACCTTGAAAAATATTCGTAGGTACTAGAGGGTGAAATGTAATCCATACCAATTCCACAAAACACACACATACAGATATCATGTGATGAGATACAAATTCAATCCTACACAAGACATGAATCACAAATACATGAACAGTGAGATGAAGCAAATTATAGAAGGGATTGCAGAGATTGGGACATGAGGTAGCTGACCCAGGGCACAATGAATCCTGAGTGTAGGGCATGATTAATGTGTCATTAGCCTGTTGCTCCAAACTTAAGACCAAGTCCATTCCTTCGATCAGTGACATCGCATTGTTTCATCCCATGATGAACAACCATAAGAGTACCATGACAACAAGACATGCGATCACTTGGCATTTCATTCAAGGGAGGAGTGATTAAAAATTACTTTGCAGCACTTTTTGTCTTGATCTTCTTCTCTTTTTTTTTTGATGCGTAATCTAGAGAAGCTGCCTACGTTTAGGCATGTGTGCATGTCTTTCTAGTGGGACCTCCTAGAATAACATTATATATATATATATATTATTAAGTGTCTTTATTACTCTTACTCCCAGTTTTCGTTAGATCTACAAGGATCTTAGCACAACTAGGTTGCATGATAACTCCAACAGATGTCACCAAAGAGAATCCATAAGTTCCCTTGATGTCACACCTTGGCCATTCCCTCTTAGTCCATCATTTTTCTCTCTGGGCATAATGAGCACAAAATTACTTTTAAGTTTTCATGATGACAAGAATATCATCGTACCCAGAGTAGAACCTCTTATTAATAAAATGGGTGGGTGGATGTGATGGATGTGCTATCCAAATAATTAGTTACCTGAGACTTGATAGCATAGAACAACACCTCAACCAACGAGTCACATGAGTGTTTTATTCATAGATGAGATTACCCATAAAAAGATAAAAAGATAAAATAATAAATAGAAAGATGAACCAATCAATAAAAAGATAAAACAAAAAATTGAAAGATGAAAAACTAGAAAACAAAAAATTGTAAAATTAAAGAAAAGGAAAAACATTTATTAATTCGGTTTGTTAGAATGGGGGATATCCCCCATAACTAAACTTTTGATCATAGCTAGAATTAATAAATGGAAGGTTAGGATCCATGCATGTTGGAAATATTGGGACCTAGTGATATCTAAACCATTGGGTGTCTTTTGATGTGGTGGTTGGAATGTCCCCAAATTGGGGTTCACACACTTGATTATTGTTGACATAGTGGGGCAAGTTATAAGCTGTGGTTAATTGATAAGGAGTTGACCCTCTATGGCACCCATGATTGTAAGATAGTATGCAAGGATTGGTATGTCTCCCTACGTGGCTATATTCATTGGGCCCCATAGTTGTTGGAGTTTTGATTAGTGGCCCTGATAAGGTAACATAAGGTGTTGGATTTGAGGAGAAGGATGCACCATAGTGTGGAACTTGTGCTGAGTGGGAGGATGCAGTGGTCTCAAAATTGTGTGGTCCCTTCCTATGGTCATGTCTAAAGAAAGGATGCTTTCGGTGTTGTGGAGGACCTCCACTGCTGTTGATAGTAGCAGTGCAAGTGACGTTCATGGGTTGGTGCTATGGTGCAAAACCTTCTGGAACAACTAGTGGCAATGTAGGAGGAGGTAAAGGATGAGAATATTGAGGGTGAGGAGAAGTGTAAGGCACATGAGGTGGTGATCTTGTTGGAAAGGATGTGGGCTAATAGTACTTAGGAAAATAATAACAATGTGGTGAGATAGAAGATGTTGACCTGGTTGGGGAAACAGGATGTTGAACTTGATAAGCACTTAGGTTTGGATGATATGAAGGGTGTGACCAGTTCGACGGTGGCCTCCCTCACAACTAGGATTTTTGCCACTATGATTGAACATAGTATTTTTGTACAAACTTTGGATGTAGCATTCTTCCCCAATGCTCATGTAAATGTGACATGATTGGGCATTGACCTTTGGGATGATCATACAGGAAAATGTTACATTGATACGTATGATTAGTAGTTGAGTTCTTATTCTCTTCAACCCTTCTTTTTGATTGTCTAAGGGTGTTCTATCTTGCTTTTTGGTTCGTCATGGTTCTACCTCTAATACTGTTGGCATATTCTCCACATTTTTCATGTATCCATTCCATCATCTTATTGATATTTGCCTCAATTTCATCTAGTGATTGTAGTACTAGCAAAGATGGTTCCGCCTCCTTGAGATGAGTTGATTTCTCCTCTTCCTGATTCTGGACCTTTGTTAAACTGAGATTTTGGTCCCATTGAGATTTTTCAACATTCTCCCATTTAGCCATTTCTCCTTCTTCTTTTGCTACTTGCTTAAGAAGCTCTTAGAATTGGTGGGTTTGTAGCTCGTATAATTGACCTTGGGCATACATCCCTAGGGTTTTCCTTATTTCATTACGGAGCCCATCCATGATATGGTACATTAGCCTTTTCTAGGAGAATCCATGGTGATGAGTGGCGAGGTACCCCTACACTCAACCATACGAAATGAGCGTAGCATGTGCAATCCGGTCGAACTCTGCAGACTAAGTGCCTACACGCCCCATGGAATACTTGGGGTTAATCATTCGTTGTCTTCCCAGACTTACTTGTAGTTGTCACAGTGTATGGTTAAGTAAGTCCGAGGTATATGATTTTTATAGTCTTTTATGTTTTATCTCCTATGTTATCGAGGTGAAGGGTTGGAGAAACTAACTAACTCTAACTAATGAACTAAGTCTAAATTACCTAGCGTCAGCATCCGTTCCCACTTACCGTACACACCCTGAACCGATGCAACCGTGGCTACCAAACGCTAATCGTTGCTGGGATCACCACGCGTAACGCACGTGCTCGAAGTGGTCGTACTGAGGCACTTAACTAGGAGGAAAGGGTTGAGAGAATCTAATCTAGCCTAAGTGCGATGAGCATCCGTTCCTTGATTATCCGTACACATCCTTAAATGCTCGTAATCAAGTCATACTCATTCCGCATTACTAGGAGATAAGGGTGAGAGAGAAAGTAATAAATAACATTAAATAAAATCCTATTCCATGCACTGCAAGGTTTATCCAACAAGCTCGTCTTTATTGTCGTACACAACTTGTGTTCAGGTACAATGTTGCTCAAATAAAGATCCGTTCACTTTAGGACTCTTACTGCGGGCACATGGAAAATATTCTATCTCTGGAGTGATCAAACTGCCAGAGTTTCCCTACTTCTAACTCAGGATGGCGAAACAAGGGAGAGCCGCCTCTTATTTATAGATATGGCAGTGGACCGCAATATCACGTATGCAACATCGCAAGGGACAACGCGATATCGCGTACGCGATATCGCATGGGATGCAATATCGCGGCTTATGCGAATCGTGTCTCATCATAACCCCATGACTGAATGAAAACTCATCCTCGAGTTCCTTACAATAATATCTGGAAGGTATGGAATTATTGAGGGGAATGAAACTAATGGGATGACATGTGAACGGATCATCATTACAAGACTTGATAGAACTGGTGTTCATGACAACAAGGGTGAACACCTTATTACAATGACATCAGGCCTTAGTTGGCAGCTGAGAAAGAAAGAGAGAGAGAAAGAAGTGTTGTTGCTGCCAATGCCAAGATTGCACTTTCCGTTGTCCGTTGGTAAGCGCGCCATCGATCTTGCTCCTTGCATAGCCGCTTCCAGCACGGCTCCATTCCAAGTGTTTGCTCCAGATCCAATCCATTGTTGTATGATCACCATTTGCACACACAACACAATCATATATTAGCAAGGGTAAAGGAATCATTATGTAATTAATACCTTGCTTCGGTGTAGGTCCATTGGCTAGGTTGTGGTATGGCTAATACGGATTTGAGGATATATTAATGATGACTACCAAAGGTGTAGGGGTTAGGAAGAAAATGAAAAAATTTAGGGCTAGGAGAAAATCGAAAAAATCGGGCCTCCTACCCCCATGACTAATCGCGAACGTCTGGTAGCATTAGAATGGAGAAAGGAAAGGAGTAAGAAAGATAGATAGAAAGGGACAACTATAGCATCGATGAAATGGATGTCAAGATGGTAATGAACAAAATAAAATTAATTGCAAAAATGTTAGGGAAAAGAAGTTAA
>MNCI01008673.1:17482-41772 GCA_015680685.1 Gnetum montanum
AGCCATGCCCTTCCCATTATAATTGGGAAGTCCCCTTTGTTGTTGTTGACTTCAATCACCAAGAAATCAGCTAGGTAAGACCAACCACACACAGTGGTAATGACGTCCTCCACCAATCCCAAGGGAATGGTGATGGACTGGTCTGCCAACTCTAGTTGAATGTTGCTCTTCTTAAGTTGGGGCAGGTTCCAGGCTTGATACATTTCTTGTGATATTAAATTGACTCTAGAACTTGAGTCAAGAAGAGTCCTATGTGGTTCATTCCCGGTGATTTGTAAATAGATTAAGGGGCTTCCAGGATCAGTTAGTTTCCTGGGAAGGTGGCCTACCTTGATCCAGTTAGTTATGGTATGCGTTAACATAACCATATATGTTAAGCTCTGTTGGACTGAAGGGTGCTTTGAAGTGTTAGATGGTGGAGGAGTGTACATGGGCCCAACCGCTTATTGTTGCAAGAGTTTGTTTGGGCTTTTGGTTCTGAAGAAGGGTCTTCTCTTTTTACAGTTGTTAGAACTAGCAGCAGGTTGAATATTTACAACTCTCGCAGCGTGACGTTGCTGCGGTTGAGTAGGAAGTTCCCGTTGCATTATTAGAGCAGGAGGTGTTATGGGAACTACTTGTGGAAGAGGTGCGGATGGATTTGAAGGATGGCATGGGTATGGAGTGTCTCCCGGAGGAGAAGGAGTCCTTCTGAAGTACTCCTAAACTTGGTAGTGATGGTGGGGAGTTTTGTGACTCGTAGAGTCACTTGCAGAAATCGGCTGCTGCACATAATATCCATAAGGGTTGGGCTACCGGTAAGGGTACTGATGTTTTGGTGATGGCATCCTCCATGACTATGGGTATTGCCACTGTTGATGCTGTTCAATGGGTTGTGGTGGAGTTCCACTTGGATAATACGTTAATGGTTGGTGGAACTACCTTGGGTTACCTTGGGGATAAGGTAACCTATGGGGTGTTTGCTGTTGATTAAGTCTTGGATTAAGTGCATACACCCTAGACTCCTGTAAATGTGAGATGATGGGACAACATCCCTTAGGATGGTCATAGTGGGTGATCTCACATCCACCGTCATCGTCTGTGTCTGATTCCACAACCCCATCGGAGTTAGTGATTTTCCCCTTACCCTTGTTATGTGCAGGGCCTAAATCTCTCCACTTTGTCTTACCTTTGTCACTACTTTGTTCTACCTTAGACTCTTCTATAATTTTTAAGATAGTTTCAATTTTAGAGTCTAAGGAACTTCATACGTCATCTACCTTAGCCGCTATTTTCGTTGTGAGATTTTGAAGCGACAAGGTCTTTTTGTTCACCAACTCGTCGATTGGTGACTCATCCTCTTCATCAAAAAATTTCACTCCCTTCTTTTGAAGGGAGGGATCGCGGTTGTATTCTTTTGCACTTTCCCTTTTGCATAGCTCACCTTATTCTTTTGCTACTTGTTCCAACAAGCGATGTACTTTATGGGCTCTAAGTTGTGAGAGTCTCCGTTTGGCATAAGTCCCAAGGGTTCTTCTCGTCTCATGCCTTAGCCGATCCACGATGTGGCGAAGTTGATCCTGTTGAGCGTACCCATGGCCTGGGCAACAATGTAATAATGTGTAATAGCGGGCCATGGCAGCATCCAAGGGTTCATGAGTACCTTGCTTCCAGCCTTGGATCTACTTACGCAAATTGGACACTCTGGAGTACGTTTGATACTTATCGTTGAAGAGTTCTAGCATCATACTCCACCTCCTGATGGTTTCTGGTTCTAAGGACTGGTACCAGCTCTTTGCTTCCTTGATGAGTGTCCTTGATAACAACTTAAGTTTTTTCCACTTATTTTCTATATTCTGCAAGGCACAGGCATCGTGGAATGCCTATAAATGATTTTGCGGATCTGCATTGTATCCCCCTTCAAATCGTGGGATATTGTTCTAAACGTTTGATCCGACTATCTTTTAAATGCCTTGTGGGAATTCTAACTGCCTCCATTATGTCAAGCATACTTTGGGTTGCGAGTAGGGGCTCATCATGATCATCTCTTTCATGACGCCTGTGATGTCTTCGTCGTTCCCTACTCTCCCTACGTCCTTGCCCTTGTCCTCTCTCTCGAATTTCCCGTCGAGGTCTTTCGTCCTTCTTACCTTTATCCTCACTTTTATGTTCATGGTGGCTGCGCCCAGATGTGGAAGGAGAGGGTGAGTGATGAGATGAAGGGAAAGAGGAAGGGAAACCATCGCCATGACAATGTTTCTTTCTTTCTCTTCGACTACTTCAGCCCCGATCGTTATAATGATCTAAGTGTTCATCCTTAGCATGAGTTGTTGTTCCCTCTGTGAACAGTTGGTGTTCACGGGCATCAGAACTAGGGTTATGTATCGTTGATCGTAGGTTCTGATACCCAACCTCCTCACCATCGTTAGGAGGGGGAACATCGTTAGTATCTTGGATCTGTCCAGGGGTTCATGCTGCCCTTGTTTCCACTCTTGGATCTATCTCCTTAAGGCTGACACTCTTGCATAAGTTTGATAGTTTTCATTGAAGAGTTCTACCATTGTCGGCCAACGTTGAATTGATTTTGGCCTTAAGGACCTATACCATATTTTTACTTGGCCAATGAGTGTCATAGGAAAGGGCTTAGGTTTTTTCCATCCATTATTAATATTGTTCCATACACAAGCATCATGGAAGGCTTGCAAATGACGTTGTGGATATAGATCATAGCCTCCTGAAAACTTGGGAAAGTTGTTTAAATCAAGCCTGGGTAGATGGCTTTCCTTGCGATGCCTGCAGGATATTTGAACATCCTCTTGTATATGCATTAGGCTCTTAGTGGCCAGCAAGGGTTCATCGTCACTATGTAGGTTATGAATTTGTGAGTTGGGATGATGTTGTCTTTGTTTGTGTACATAGGAGACCCTTGCATCAGATTGAGTACTCCAAACTTTGTCTTCATCATCGTATAATTCGTTGGGTCTCCAATGAATTGCCTTACTGGTTGTTGTGTTATCATAGTCTTGTAAGAGAGACATAGTTGTGAATTTGTGTGTGACTTAATTGAAATCAAGTTCTTTTCTAAGAGAAATATCGTGAATACTTTGTTACAGCGATCTTGTATGATATAACTAATCTAAATAACTAGCACTGTCCCCGGAAATGGCACCAATGATGAGTGGCTAGGTACCCTTACACTTAACCATATGAATATGAGTGTTCACGCATGATCTGGTCGAACTCTATAGACAGGCTACTTGTGGTATCTAGATAGTTACTCATTGATCGTAGTTCACTGTCTTCCTACCTGGACTAGTATTTGCTTTGTCACATATGATTTAATCCAGAGTGAGGTGTATGATGTGTTTCCTATCACTATGCTACTCCTAGGAACAATGGAAAATAACTTTGTTTTAAGCTAAGAGGAAAAGGGAGAAGAGAATCTAAGCTAGCCTAAGTGCAATGAACATCCATCCTTAATCATCTGTACACATCTTGTACCTCATGTACTACTACTGGGATTACCAAGTGCATGTCCTAGGTACGCTACTAGGATACCAAATAGTCATACTTAAATGCTCATGATTAAGTCGTACTCATTTCACATTTAATAACAGGGGTAGGAAATGAGGGTACAGGAATATTAATTAAGAGAGCGATAAATAACAATAATAGTAAGCAATTAAAACTAAGTGAATGTTGCAATGATGAAGTAATCTCTATCTTTATTGTCGGTCATGTGCATGTCCAAGTACGTCACACTCAAATAAAGATTTCATACAATTACAATCATCACATTGCGGGCATGCACTGAGGAAAGGGTTGAGAGGAATTAAAACTGACAAAAAGATCCTACTCTAACACTAACCTTTTCTATGAGTCTCCTGTGCATCCAATTGTGTATTTAGAAGCTCACACAGGAACCACGATATCATGTATCCAATATTGCTAGTGACACGATATCACGTATCCGATATTGAGGGTCTGATATCGAGGGTCCGATATTAGAGCCTGACAAATCATGGTTCATCATTGTTGCTTTAATTTCATTCATTGTAACTTATTCTCCAATAATACTTCCATGCACTTCTATTCTAAGATGAGTAATATGTGTATTAGAGGTCTTGAAGGTTGCCTTATTAAACCCTCAAAATAAAAAATAGAAGACATATTATATGCTAAATAACTATTAATAGTCTTAGCATATGCAGTGATGGAATCATTTATATAAAGTGATTGCAATTTAGGTATCTTTTACTTTTATAAATTTAAAAATCTCATTGCAAGGTTCATCTTTAATTTTTAGCAAGGAAAAATGACTTTTAGTGAGAGCATTTTTAGCTTCAAAAGCATTTCAACAATGTTTAGCATAACAAAGTTTAGCTAATGCTTTGTGATTTTCAAAATCAAAGGGATCATGAGCTAAAAGAAATTGCATTTGCTTGATAGATTCTACAAGCTCTTCTTCAACTTGATACTTTTGTTTAGCAAATTGATTTCAAAACCATCTTGCATAAATTTTGACTCTACAAGTAGTTTACTACAACTAATGAATCCAACCAATATTACCACTAAGGTTTTTTCTTTGCATTCATATTAGCATTTATATGAAAAAGCTCGTGCTTTTGAAAGAAGGAAGAATTAATCCTTGAGAGATACTAATGGGAAAATGGTCTAATAAATTAACATCTATGCACACTTCTACTTTCCATCTAAGCTTACAAAAGAAAATATTAGAGATATAAAATCTATCAAGTCAATAATCAATTCTATCTTTTATAGAAAGTATAGTTCATCTCATTTGAATGATATGGAAATAAAGAATAGCAATAAAAAGAAAATATGTTTTTGAAATTATACAAATCTTTTTTTTTCTTGAGAAGACATATTAGGAAGAAGGACACCAAGTTTATCTAAATGACTTTTAACCATATTGAGATCATCTTTAATAAGTCAGGGAACTGTAGGTAGATATAGATGGTATTTTCAGACCTCTTATTAATCTTTCAAATTATTAGGAGCATAAGGATCATAGAGTTCAAATTTTTTTTCACTGTAACAAGTAATCCAAGTTACTCTTCTAAGGTTGTTAAAGCCAAAATTTTAAACTTTTCGAATTCCATTATTATCAATTAAAATAGAAACACCACATTTATTAACTTCATGAGTAGTAAAAAAAATAATGCAGTTTTTTCTTTGGTAGGAAAAGAAAAGTTGGAGATAAATGTTAGTTTAAAGGATACTTCATGACAATCTTTGCTCGAGACCTATAAGAAAAACTCTGAACATTTCATGTTAAATTAACATTGAGATGTGGGGATGGAGGTCCCCGCCCTTGATTTTTCAAGTTTAACATTTGTCTCACAACCCATGTCACTAGTAAGTGAAAAAGTATTACTTGATTCAAAAACATTTAGAACATTAACAAAATTAGAAAAAGAAGGTAAAACCTTATGAGTATTTGAATTCAAATCCTTATTTGTAGGTCTCCTTTCTTTTGCATTACACTAAGTGAAATCCTTCTGTATCAACACTTTTATTACCAAACTATGCTAAATAAGTCTTTTATTCTAGAGAAGAGTACTTTTAGGTTGGAACCCTTCGAGATATGGGGTGTTGACTTCATGTGTCCCATCAACCCATGTCTAACAGGAAGGCATATATTATAGTAGCAGTTGACTACTACACAAAATGGGCAAAAGCAGTAGCCATTACTGATTGTACATCATCCACTACTACCAAATTTATACAAAAAAATATTGTGAATAGGTTTGGGATGCCACATTTACTAATTTCTGATAATGAAACTCATTTCATAGGTGTCACATTTAGAAAATTAATGCAATGCTTGGGGGTAGAACAAAAATTAATGCAATGCTTGGGGATAGAACATAAATTAACAACACCTTACCACCCCCAAGCCAACGGTTAAGCAGAGTTAAGCAATTGGGAGATTAAAAAAATACTAACATGAACCATTAGCAAATATAGGAAGGACTGAAGTACAAAACTTAATAATGCTCCTTAGGATTATCATTCAACTTAGAAACTTCCTATTGGATATTCTCCCTATGAGTTAGTGTATGGGAAACTTCCAACACTTCCAATTCAATCCGAGCTCTGTAGACTCTCAATGACTTGTGATCTAAACCTCAACCTAAGTTTAGCACAGAAGGAAAGATTGATCAATCTAAATGTGCTAGACAAAAATTTCTTAGTGGCCCTATCCTTGAATGAGGTGAATGAGGCATTTAGCAAGCAGCATTATGACCTTAAAATTAGGAAAGTAAAACTTCAACCTGGAGATAAGGTTCTTTACTGGAACCCCACACATGTATCCCAAAAGACAAAATTTCAAACATTGTGGGAGGGACCTTATATAATTGATCAAGCCTTTCCCTCTAGGGTCATGATAATTTACAAACATGATAGCCCAAATAAAAAGCAGTTGGTTAATATCCATCAAGTTAAACCTTTCCTAGAAGTAAGATTGGCCAGTGCAACTACTACCTTAACAAATGGACAACCACGTTCTATTTTTTGAATCTCCTCCCTCCAACTCAGTCATGGGGGAGATGGCCATTTGTGCTGATCATTATCATGGCCTCTTAGTTTTTCTATCCTTTTTGTTTTTCACATTGTTGATTCTACAAATTTTTTATTTTACAAGTTTTTGATTTTTTGAATTTCTCTAATTTTATACCATTTTTTAGTGCCTTTTAACTATCTTGATTATTTTACACTTTCTTATATATTTTACTTTATTTTTTTTCCTTTTGTTTAAGTGTGGTATTTTCTCATTTTACTAATAAATCTGCCTTATTATCACAAGACAGAATGTTGCTGTTGCTGTTTACTAATGATGGGTTGTGCGTAATGTGTGATTGTCAATGTCTGGTTTCTATTTTTGAATTCTAATATCTAATGACTTTAACATGATTTATTTTTCATGGAACAGGCAGTGAGTCCACATCATCTGCCCATCCAATGAACTCTATGATTTTCCTTATTTTGGAAATTTGAGGTCCCTTTTCATTAAAGAAACTTTTAATTAATCGGTGACCTATGTAGTTCCAGAATTAGAAAGGATCCAAAGGTTTGTAAGGGGTGTGACTTCAAGGGGACTCAATACTCTTTGTACTCTTCTTCTTGCTTGAGTGCTTGAGTGTTTTTCATGAACTTCTTACCGTTCCATGCCACCCAATGATAGGGAGATAAATAACATTGTTGCATGGTGTGGTTCCCATCATTCAAAAAAAAAAAAAAAACAAAAAAAATGATGGGAATTCAAAGCACACCCCTTCGACATGAATAATTCCTTACATGGTGTGGTTCCCATTTTGAAAAAAAAAAAAACAAAAACAAAAAAACTATGGGAATTTAAAGCACATCCCTTGGACAAATAAAAGGACTATAAACACTAGCTATGGAACTCAAAAGACATGCACCTATGCCTGAAGGTTCCCTCTAACTAAGGCCCTCTCTCTCTCTCTCTTACTTCCTACTCCTCTCTCTCCTCTTTATGGAATGGTGGTTGTTTTGTGGAACCACTCTTGTGTCTCAAGTGGATGGATCAATTTTAGAGTGGCAATGCAAAGTCACTGAAAGTGGATGATTTTGGTCTGGACTGAGGATGAAACTTCTCGGGTCATTTTAACCACAAATTCCATAAGGGACTTCTTATGACCTCAATTTGGAACTCCATTCCACCTTCTCTATCATCCATCCATGCTACCATAATTCACCTCACTACTAGGTTCTATGTTATGCTCTATGTCTTAGTCTGATGTGTTGGGATTCTTGAGTGGATTCTTTTGGGTTGGTCCTTAACTTGTCATGATCATGAAATAGACTATGGGGTCCACTTACCCCTTAGTTGAGGTTATGCACGGGCAAAAGGGTAGCAGCCTGCTATGGGGAGGATCCACTTGCATAGCTTTTGGCTTGATTAGTTAAGGTTACTTACCTTTGACATTGCTACAATCCTATATTTCATATTTTCCATTATGTAAAGTGCTTAGTACTCCTTAATCTTTCGTTGCATTCATCCATTAAATTATGTTTTCTCCATTTTTTCAAATTTATGAACTTCAATGCCCTCTTCACATGATTTCATACTATTTTTGGTCTTCTAAGCTTTCATTTGGTCCCAATTTCATTGAAAAATTCCTTGTATTTTGAAAGTTTGACCAAAGTCTATAGTGGTCAATAGCTGCATTAATGAGGCCTCATTGATACAGCTGATTGCATCGACAAGGCCCTATCGATGAGGCCTCATTAACATAGTGCAAAAATACTATATATACCACCAGATACTTTGGAATTTTTTGCAATTTGCTCATAACACATGAGGAATTTTTGTCATTTTTTAGAGCCCAAAACCTTCTAGAGCCCATAACTTTCAAACCATTTGTCCAAATCACTCCATTTTTCGATCTTGCACTTACCAAAGGTAAGATCTTTATTGTGGGGGCTGCAAACATTAAGGTTTTTGATGAAATTTTAGAAAATTTTTTTCTAACTCCCCCAAGGGTTAGTAACCTTAACAACATAAAAATATCCACTCTTTTGACAGTTAACCCTTCCAACAACCTCCAAAATAATTTATCAATGGTAATGCATAAATAAAATTAACAATTGAGTAAATTAAATCAACCATAATCACAACTTAGCCAAGTGTAACTACCCTCAAGATTTAAGGTATCCCAACTTTTTTAAGGTTACACAATGATTTCTAATCCATGGTCTTATTGTGATTATAGATGACACCTAAACAAAAGCATCCATAAGAAGGAGAACCCTCACAACCACGGGAGAAATGACCTAGAGCTGGGAGGGGCTGGCAAGAACAAGGCCAAGAACAATAAGAGGTGACCCATGCAACTGGACCTCTTCGTGAGGAACCTAAAGTGGAATCTATTCAACAAATTCTAGAGGAAGAAGTGCCTATCAAAAAATTCTAATGAGGAGAAGCACCTGGACCTGTGCCAAGGCTTAAGGTCACTTTGACTGAAGCTTTCCTAGACATCATTAGTCTTGAGAAATCCAAAGATCAGTTCTTCAAGAGATAAACTTTAGGCCATTTTTGGAAAAAGCTTTAGAGGATGTCAAGACAAAATTGCAAACCTCTCCCATGTGGCTAATCATCACGTCTAATGGGGAATGGGACATGGGAGAGACCTATCTTTTGTAGAATAGCCAAAGGCTAAGGACTGTTGTAAGAATTAAAGACATTCAAGTGTCATACTCAGTGAAGGCTATTACACAGGCACTGGGGTTACTAAACAATGGAACACAATTGGCACAAATATCAACAAAAGGTGATCCTAAGGCAGAAAGGGAATAGACCCAGCAATGCTATGGGGTGGACTGTAAGGAGTATGGTATGCTCAAACCAGTGGAGGGGATTTAGTTCAAGATTGTGGCCTATCACCTCAATCCAATGGTGAGTCCAAGCAAAGTGACTACTTTCTCTGCCCAAGCATGCGTCGCTCTAAGCGGGAAATTTCCTGTTAACTTTCCACAGCTGATTTATTTGAAGATCAAGAAGCACTTCAAGGAGAATGAACATTGAAGGAAGACCTTGACCTTTCCATGGCTTATTAGAAAAATTTGCAAAAGGGCAGGCATTGGTTGTTATTCTAATGATACTCTCAGGCATGCTCCCTTAGCCTCATGGGCAAAAATCATGAAGGATAAGATGCCAATAACCACTCAAGAAGAGAAGCTCCTGCCACCACCACCCACTGACGAGACAACATCAGAGGCCCATGCAGTCCTTGAGTGTCTACATCAAATCCAAGAACAACTCTTAAGTGAACAAGAGGAATAAGTAGGAACGGGTCGGGCAGATCCATCTATGTATTAGGTAGCGATGAGTCACCTTAATGAGGTGGCCTAAACAGTTAGCCAAATGGAGAAAGATGATTCCATTTTCTCTACCCAAAGAACGCAACTACCTTTGGGGTCAAATCCCAACACTCGAGAGGTGACTGTGTTACTAACAACACACCATCTATTCCAAAAAATCTCTGAGAATGCCATCACTTTCTTGATGAGGTGGGAGACATGTGAAGAGGCAACTGTCTTGGTGATGCAACACCAAGCGTAGAAGACAGTAATAGAAGTGGTAGCTGACCATGTAGCTAAAGCACTGAATGCACCCACGATGTCTGTACCATATGTATCTACACTCCAAGATGTGCAGATGTCCAAAGGCATGGTTAGCAAGAAATTGAATGTAGCCCAGCATGAATAATTGCTAGAACGACTGGTAGGAATCAGGTAATCGACTCCGAACATCTTTGATCTCCTAGAGAACATTACTGCAATGCAATCGAAGTGGCTGAATGCAAGGGGTAGATGCATCATTCTGGAGGGGCAAGTAAAAATGGCTCAAGAGCAAAATCAACGCTTGGCCGCGGAGCTTGCTAAACTTTGTGCTTGACTTACAAAACAAGTAATCATCAACTTGGTAATGCCAAGAGATGAAGCTATCAAACAGCTTCAAGAACGATTTCAAAAGGCTGAGGAGGAAGCAATAATGACCATCTTCAAATAGTCTATGGAAGAAGTTGAAACACACTCAATCAGAAGGACTTGAATTAGATGCGCCAAGAGAATGAAGCATTGACCATGCAAAATCATTACCTATGAAATATTGATGCTCAGAGAGATCAAATGTGAGAGTTCATTCATCAACAGTAGGAGCAGCTTGCCAATGTAAATACTGAGCTAAGGAAATTGGCTACAAAGAACCATAATCTATCAATGGAGGAGGTATGCACCTTATGACAAAATTTTGCCATAGAGACCGCCACCTAGAAGAACAAAGCTCTCAAATTTGAAAGAGTTAAAAATCACTATAGGGACTAGGTTGGTTTACAAAAGGAAATTAATGAAAAAAAAATCCAAATGGTAGAGACGAATGTGCATGAAGCCCTCTAGCAACTCTAGCAAGGAAGAGAGATGTGGTAGCCCATCCTTGATGGGATTAAAATCTACAACAAAACGAAGATCTATTTGAAGGAGTTGCAGATCGAGGAAATGACAGAGTATATGGACTTGGCCAATCTTCGTTATGCAAACCTAACCATGCTAACAGCTAGATAGCCATGGTTGGAATTGGAGAAACAAGTGGCTAACTTGTATTTGCTATACGAGGTTGAGTTCAAAAACCACAAGGACACCAAGAAAAATCTTGAGACTACTAATGGTAAACTAGAAGTTCTTTAAGGGTGATTCACAAATCAATGATCCATCACTGAGGACCTAGCTAGATGGATGAATGACTACCAGGAGCTAAAGAACATAGTGAGAGCATTTAACATTGAACGTAAACAGTTTGCTACCTAGTTTGTCAATGTCAAGGAGTTGTTTCTAGTGATCCCATGTCCTTGGGATGTGCCTGTTCCAACCCACATTAGGGAAGTTACATGGATGGTGCATGATCCTAGCAGTAAGGAGGAGAAAATGAAAGCACTACTAGATGCTTTCCACCTTCCACCTAAAGTTGTAGTAGCAGTAGGAAAACCACAATCGCCTCAAAAACCACCAGTGCATGAAGCCAGTGAGGGTCCCTTGGAGCCTCAGGAACCACCATTGCCTAGGACTATTTGATCTTGTCCAACAAGCTTCACACCATCAAGGAATGTGTTGTCCAATTTTTGAAGAGTTGTATCATCGTATTCAATTTTGTATCCTGCACACCACCATTTTTGTAATGTGTTGATTCGTACACTTGGGCATTACATTTTTTGTCAAAGTTGGACAGTTGTTTTATTGAAGAAAAGTCAATCAATAATCTCATACCTTCCCAATTTTGTAAAAGAACTCAAGGATGAGTTTTCATTCAGTCATGGGGGTATGATGAGTCATCGTTGGTTTGCTGCATCGACGACACCTTGTCAACGCATCTCGCCCTGCATTGATGAGGCCTCATCAAACACAGTGTCTGTCTGTCACCTATAAATATGTGATGAGCAGCTAGGTACCCCTACGCCCAACCATGCAAATCACGGGCGTTCACACGCGACTCTGTTGAATTTCATAGACTGTAAGCATTTTGCATACATCAGATCCTAACAAGAAAAATCTTATGTTAGAATGGTCATTGTCTTCCCAACCTTAGTTGTGATGGTTTGATTGCGATGGCTAAGTGAGATTGAGGCAAATGATTTTTATAGCTTTTTCACTTTATCTTCTAGCGTCTAATTCTTGAATGAAATGTAAGGAATGGAATATTACATAATCTATAATTATCCTAATCTATCTATTAACTTTTCCTAGCATAAGTATCCGATCGCATCTTTCGCTTGAGCATCCCCTAACTACTACTGGGTTACCAGATGTTAAGCTTCACTAGGCTGCCAAGTGTTGGGTTTACATTCGAGATGGTTGTACTTATGGTTTTTACAACTATAAAAGAGTGATAACGATTCAAGTAATAACAACGAAAACTTAAGGAATTATTAAAGCATATAAATATTAAACTATTAAATGCATCAAATGTCTAAGTCCAATTGCTACAATGAATGCTAGAAAAGCTTGTCTTTATTGTTGGTCACACCAATGAGCTTAGGTACATTAGTGCTCGAATAAAGAGTCGAACACCTTTCTCACACTTACTGCGGGCAGTTGGAAAATATTCTAACTCTCACAGAAACAAACTGCAAGAGCTTCACAACAACTACCAAAAAGGTACCTAAGTGTGGCAGAAGCACACTTATTTATAGGCTAGAACAGGCTCCGCGTAAACGGGGCCACGTAGATGCATGGACAAATGCATCGATGGGGTCGCGTCGATGCAACCGTGTATATAGGGCCCTGTATACATGGCCTGGTTAGTGCATCAACTGCTTAGCACTTCATCATACCCCCACTATTGAGCAAAAACTCGTCCTCGAGATAATTTGGAAGGCAAGAAGTTCTTATTACAACACACATGACACGACACACATGACACAACATCAACTTTACTGACGCATCAAGTGTCCAAGTGTACAGAGGGGAAGAAATTACAAAAATGGTGGTGTTCAGAGACAAAATTGAACACCCTGATGATCCTGGATTCTCTATTGTGCTGAAAGATGCAAAAATTGCTGGAGAAGATCACACCGTCCTTGGTGGTGGTGGTTCTGATGGACCTTCACTAGCCCCTAGTGCATGTGGCGGTGGTGGCGCGGACGATGGTTGTCCCATAGCAACTGCAAATTTCAGAGGCAACTAGAAAGCCTCCAAGAGAGCCCTCATTTTCTCTTCCTTACTTTTGGGATCATTCACTGTCCAAGCAGCTTTGCCAATGTGTGCCAGGACTGGAACCTCCCAAGGTCATGGAAGTGTAGGGAAGAGTTCTTTTAGATTGACAAACTAGGCCGCAAATTATTTTTGTTCGATGTTGAACACTCGGATTGATGTTTGCATTTGTTGGTAGTCATTTATTCGTTGGGCCAAGTTCTCAGCAAGCTCATGTTACCCTTCAACACGCGTGCGGAGAACCTCGAGCTCCGCATTTGTTGTTTCAAATTTTTGTTTTGTCGCTTTATGCACTTGGAACTCGCCCTTATATAAAGAATACAAGGTGGCCACTTACTTTTCTAGGTCAGACTGCGGTCTTCCAGTTGTTAGCATAGCCAGGTTTGCATAGCAAAGGTTGGCCAACTCCATGTACTCTGTCATTTCTTCAATCTGCAGTTCCTTGAGGCAGATTTTAGCCTAGTTGTAGGTGTTCAAACCATCAAAGATGGGTTGCCATATCCCGCCTCCTTCCTGGAGCTGCTAGAGTGCTTGGTTCAATTTGGCCTTGGCAATTTGAATATGCTTTTCATTTACCTCCTTCTGAAATCCCATTTGGTCCCTGTAATGATTTTTAACTTTCTCAAACTTAAGGGCTTTACTTTTCCAAGCGGTGATTTCGATGGCAGATTTTTGTCACAAGGCACAAACCTCCTCTATAGACAAATTCTGATTTTCAATGGCCAACCTCCTCACATCAGCGTTCACCCTAGCTAGCTCTTCCTGCTATTAGTGGATAAAGCTTTTCATGTGCTGATTTTCATCACCAACATTGCACAGGTGATGAACTTCCACGATCAACCTGACATTCTCCTAGCAAACCTCCGTCAAGTCCTTGTTTAGATTATATGCACGAATGTCTACCAAGGACTTATCAAAGATCATCGACTCTCACTCATCCTCAACTATTTGGAGTTTGACTTGAAGTTGTTGAAAAGCTTCATCTCTGGTAAGTTCACAGTTGAGAAGAGCTAGATCAGCAAATTGGGCCTTTAATTGGGCAACTTCTGTTACCAAGCATTGACAATTGGCTTGAGCAACTTTGAGTTGCCCCCCTAAGATGAGGCTCTTACCCCTTGCCTAGAGCAGCTCTGACTGGGTTGCAGTGATGTTATCTAGACGATCAAAGACATCCAGAAGCAATTGCTCGATTCCCACTAGTTGGTCCAACATTTTTTCATGTTGGGTTGCATCGATCATACTACGTGAAGTTCCAACGGACGCCTGTACATCTTCGAGTCCATGTACATCCGGTACAGGTGCCGCCGGTGCATTAAGGGTTGTAGCAATTATGTCAGCAACCACTTCAGCTGTAATCTCCTATCCCTAGTGTTGCCTCACCAAGATTGTCGCCCCCTCTCCATCCTCCAAGCATACCAACAAGTAGCAACATTTATTAAAATTTTAGGAAATAACTGTTGGGTGGATACCATTACTTCTCGGATACTAGGATCAGTTCTTGCGGGTACTTGTGTTCGGGCAACAGAGAACATTGGCCCTACTCTTTCTAGCAAACTTATTGATCGAGCCACTTACTTTAGGTGGCTCATTGTAAGGTGATAGACCGAAGGGTCTTCTCCTCCACTGGTCCCTCCAGATTGCTCTTGTTGGCTCAAGAGCAATTGTCAGATTTCACGTATATGTTCTACGATGGTTTGCGAACCTGACCTCATTGTTTGTGCAGGTGGTGGAGGTGGTTGCTACTCTTCCTCAGTTTGTGTGGTGGCCAGAATCTTGTCTTTTATCATTTCCCACCATGAGGCAATCGGGACATGCTGAAGTGTATCGTTGACGTATCGTGCTATCCCTACCCATTTGCATAATTTCCTAATTAAGTAGGGAAAGGGTAGAGCCCACCTTCCAAGTTCACTTTTAGTGAATCTTTTCTCAATCTCTAAAAACAACAATTGTGGAAGGCTCATTGGGAATTTTCCTTTTAGAGTGGCACACACACAAGCGAAGAAGGCAGTGATCTTGTTGGGTCTCATCGTTGGGTTCAGGTGGTAAGACGCAATTTTTGAATATACCCTCTCCGTAGTGGTCAAAGTGCTGAACTCTTTGTGATCCACCCCATAGCATCGCCTAATCCACTCCCCTTTTACCTTGGGATCTACTTGGTTAGTGATCTGTACCACATTAACTCCGATCTCAGGCAACCCCAGAGCTTGCGCAATTGCTTTCGCAGAGTAAGAGACATAGATGTCCTTGATACTTACTCTGGACCCCGGCTGTTGATTTGTCCAGAAGAGATAAGTCTCTCCTAAAATACCATTCACCATTGGATGTGATGATTGGCCACATAGGAGAGTTTTGCAATTGGAGCTTCACCTCTTTTGGTGCATTCTCAAGAAATGGTCCAAAGTTCAACTCTTGCAGGACCATTCGTTGCACCTCCCTTGGCCTGATAACGTCAAGACATGCCTGGGTCAAGGTGACCTCAAGCCATGGCACTATCACCGAAGTCTCATCCCCTTGCGATTGTTCATTGGGGATCTCCTCTTCAGGAATCTGATGAACAAATTCCACATTAGGCCCTTCACAGAGGGGGCTAGTTGCATGGGAGCCCTTCGCATGCTCTGCGTGCTACACACCTCGTCCTCTTACTGAGAAGGTGTATGAGGGCCATTTTGAGCAGCTGAGAAGGTGTATGAGGGCCCTGCATTCAAGGAATGGTGATCATAAGTTAATACTCTCATCCATGAGAACTTGCTGAAGCATTAGGAGTTCATGGAATTCACAACAAACTATCAAAACATAAGACGGGCAGTGAGGTGAGTCATGGAGAGAAATGGGTGAAGAGAGAGGAGTGAGAATTGGAATTCTAAGTATCGATCACATGAAACCCTGTGTGAAGTTGTGGTTAAGTAACTCGGTAGGACCTTTCCCGAGTTTAGACCTAAAACCAACCACATACAGTAACATTGCAGCAACATGCGAAGACCCGTCCACCCTCAAGAGTACAAGAAGCCACCCACAGAGAACCACCACTCCAACATGCGTGAGAGGAAGGAAGTGAAATGGGACTAAGTTAGAGGACGAAGCAAGTCCCATAACTAGTGCTTGTCGCCTGTGAGAGGCAGTCTAAAGGGTGTACTTTAAATTCCCACATAGTGATGATTTTATTTATTGTATTTTGTAGGAACCACACTATGTAAAGATCCATGCTTGGTTGCATGCATTCGACCAAGGGGTGTGCTTTGAATCCTCATGTTTTTTTTTTGTTTTTGCAATGAGGACCACACCATGCAAGGTCAAATTGTCAAGGAGCTTCCTTGTAGAAAAGAACTTGGAGTGGTAAGAAATCCGTGAGGACACTCCCACAACCCAGGGGACAGAAAGGTATGATGAATGGTGCATTCCCCTTGAAGTCACACCTGATTCAAACCATTGGGTCATCCCTGAGTCTGGGAACTACACAAGTCACATATTAATTGAAATGTTTTTAAGTGAAGGGGGTTTGCATGTTTCCAAAGGGAGGAAAACCATGGAGTGGATGAATGGGTGGATGACGTGGACTCACTGTCGATTGTATGAGATGAATGTAGATGTAAATTCCAAGAACAACAATGCAAGGTCAGGAGCAAGATAAAGTAGATGGACCATTTCACGTGACCCATCGCAACAAAAACTAACTGCACCACATAGCTTATGACAATAAGACGATTTATTAGCAACCAACTAGAAATTAAACACACACACACACACATAAGTAAGTAACAAAGAAATGGAAAAGTAATTAAAGAAAGAAAAATTTAGTAAGAATTGGCAAACATATGAATGATGTTGAAAAATAAAAAAGTGTAAAATAAAAAGTTCAAAAAACAATGAGGAGCTTAGTAGAATGGATTAGCATGGAGGACAGTCTCCCCCATGACTAGGCTGGAAGGAGGAGACTCAAAAAATGGAACGAGGTTGTCCCTGTGACGATAAGGTGGTAGCACTGGTTTGATGGGGTCCATGGAAAGGTTTTAATTGTTGCCTATTGATTAATTGCATTCTTGTGGGGTTGTTAGGTTTTTGTTTAAGCAAGGCCCCGAATGGGAAGGTTTTGGAGACAATGTAAGGTCCTTCCCATAGTGTTTGAAACTTGGTTGGTTACGGTACATGTGTGGGGTTCTAGTAAGGTACATTATCTCCACATCTAAATGTTACCTTCCGAATCCTTAGATCATGACATTTTTTATTGTAGGCCTTATGTATCTCATTTGATGATAAGGCCACCAATCGATTCTCATCTAGCACACTTAGGTTGATAAGTTGTTCGCGTTGTGCTAGTGGTAGGTCAAGACCCAAGTCACAACCTGTAGAGAGTGTCTGGAGTTCTACCTGGATTGGAAGTTTCAGTAGCTTACCATACACTAACTCATAGGGAAAGTAACTTATAGGAAATTTCCAAGTGGAGCGATAGGCCCAGAGGGCATTGTTAAGTTTGGTGCTCCAGTCCCTCCTATATTTATTGATGGTTCAAGTGAGGATTTTGGTGATCTCCCTATTGGTGACTTCAGCCTGCTCGTTGGCTTGGGGGTGATAAGGTGTTGTAAATTTATGGGTAACCCCCAAGTGTTGCATGAGTTTACGAAAGGTGGTTCCTGTGAAATGCATTCCATTGTTTGAGATGAGTGCATGTGGTACTTCAAACCTGTTTACGATTTAGTGTTGGAAAAATCGTGCAACGTTGTTTGAGGAATAGTCGATGAAGTCTGCCACCTCTGCCCACTTTTTGCAGTCGTTCATAGTGACAATGATGTACGTCTTCCCATTGGACAAGGGTGTGATGGAACCCATGAAGTTGATGTCCTAGATGTTGAAGGGCTCCAGTGGTTGGATCCACTGTTGAGGTCCCTCCATTAGTGTAGTCATCCCACCATCTCTTTGGCATCGTTCACAGGAGCGGGCGAACCATTGTGTATCCCTGAAAATTGTAGGCCAGTAATATCCTGCAAGCAGGATCTTAATGGCCGTGTGTCGTCCAACATAGTGGCCCCCACAAGGGCCCTGGTGAGCATTTTGGAGGACGTGCAGTGTATCATCATTAGGGACACACCATTGAACTAGGCCATCTGCACACATCTTATAAAGGTGGCTATTGATTTCCATGAAGCGCTTAGCCTTATGGAGAAACTGTTGTTTTCGTTGATGGTCCCATTCCTTTAGCAATTCCTGGGTTGTGAGATAAGTGAGGATGTGGCTAAACCAAGGTGATTCTTTGGGCACCTACGTATCGATCGCTCCCGTGAAGAGGAGTTCATCTGGAAATTGGTCCGAGAGTGGCTCCTCTTCTGCGTTATCCCATCGCAACCGAGAGAAGTGGTCAGTGACCACATTCTCAGTTCCCTTTTGATCTACCATAGTGAGGTCAAATTCCTAAAGAATCACTGACCATCGTATGATACGGGTGCTCACCGTTGGTTTGTTTATCAGGAACCGGATGGCACTATGGTCAGTATGCACGAACACCTTGTACCCATGCACATAGTGTTAGAATTTTTCCAAGGCAAACACCACCGCCATTAACTCTTTTTCAATGGTGGTGTAGTTAAGTTGAGCACCCACAATGCTATAGTTTGCATAGTGAATATAGTATGGGCATTTCTGGTCGTCCCATAGTGTAAGCACGGCTCCTAATGCATAGTTGGATGCATCCGTCATGATGTGGAAGGGTCTGGACCAATCAGGTGCGCATAGAACTCGAGTCTCTATGAGTTTCTATTTAAGTGTTTGGAATGCATATTCACATTCCCTGTTCCAAACAAACAGAGCATCTTTCTTCGTGAGTTCCACCAACGGCTTGGCGATCTTTGCAAAATTTTCGATGAAGCACCGGTAGTAACCAGTGTGGCCAAGGAATGACCAAACATCTTTTATAGTGCTTGGTTGTCTGGTGATTCCTTGGATGACCCTGATTTTTTTAGGATCCATGCTAATCCCTATTTGTGAAATTCGGTGCCCTAGCACAATGCCCTCTTGGACCATTAAATGGCTTTTCTACCAGTTGAGCCGTAGATTAGTTTCCACACATCTTTTCAAAACTTGCTCAAGACGATCTAAGGCTTGATCAAACGTGGTTCCATAGGTAGAGAAGTCATCCAAGAAGACTTCTACCCCATTGCCAATTTGCTACTGGAAGATGCTGAGGACAAGGCGTTGGAAAGTGGCAGGCGCATTACACAAGACAAAGGGTATCTTTTTTTATGCGAAAGTCCCCCAGGGACCTATGAAGGTTGTCTTATCCTAGTCTTTTGGCACAATTTGGATTTGATTATAGCCACTATAATTGTCCAAAAAGCTATAATAACGATGCCCTGTAATGGTATCCAACACTTGGTCCACAAATGGGAGCGGGAAGTGATCTTTGAAGGTAGCCATGTTGAGTAATCAGAAATCTATACAGACCCTCCATTTGTCACCCTTCTTTGGCACAATAATGAGTGGGCTAACCCATTCACTATCAGCAATAGAGTAGATGAACCCTGCTTTCAGCAATTGCATGATTTCATCTTTGATGATCTGCTTCAATTTGGGGTTCAATCGTCTTTCTAGTTGTCGTCATGGCTTCATGGAGGGGTCAATATAAATCTAATGTTGGCAAACCCTGGGATCAACTCCTGTTAATTCAAGATATGACCATGCAAAAGCAACTTCCCATTTGTTCAACACCTTCAGCAACTTCCTCTTTTGTTCAGGAGCAAGGGTGGCATTGATACTTACCGATTTTCCATTATGCAAAAATGCATATTCTAAGTGGGTCGGTAAGGGTTTGAGTTCCAAGGGCTCTTGTTTAAAAATTTCAAGAATTTGCAACTTTCCCCAATCATCACAGTCATCAATAGTGGATACTTGTTGATGAACCTTTTCCAAATCATCCATGCTTTCTATGTAGGCGTGTACAAGCCCCTCAGATGGTCCCATGCACAAAGTGCTGCTAGTAGGATTAGTGGTCAGCCACTGGGTGCCTTCTTGATTTGTGGCTACTGCGTATATGCATTGTTGAACTTGTGATTCCTCGGTACACCAACTACATGCTTGAATAGATGTCCACTTAGCAGACCATAGCTGCTACACACAGTTGCACTTGGAGTCATTGTACACGATGCATGGAACATGCTTCTTCTTGATCTTCCCAAAAGAATTTTCCTTTGAAATTTCAAGGGAGAGATCTCGAAGCCCCAATCTTGCATCCACCATGCTCAACCAAGCTCTTCCCATTATGATTGGGAAGTTCCCCTTGCAATTCTCGACACAGATGATGAGGAAGTCAGTAGGATAGGACCACCTACAAATGGTGGTCACAATGTCTTCCACCAATCCCAAGGAAATAGTAATGGATTGGTCTGCTAGCTTTAGTCGAATGTTGTTCTTCTTTAATGAGGGCAGGTTCCAAGTCTTGTACATGTCATGTGAAATCAAGTTGACTCCTGACCCTAAATCTAGAAGAGCTTTACATGGCTCATTACTTGCCACTTAAAGATAGATGAGGGGGCTTCCCAAATCAATCAATTTCTAGGAAAGATGACCTACCTTTATCCAGTCGGTCACAACATGTGTGAGCATGACCATTTGTACGTTGGAGGGCATTTGGTTTGAAGGCTGCTTGAAGGGTGGAATAGTGGAGGCGATTTGAGGTTTAGAGGTACTAGCCATAGGTGTGTGTGAGGGTATGTTTAGGTTGTTGGGTTGGAAAAGGGATGTTTTTGTGGCTTCACTTCTGGTCCACTCGGTCGAGGAGCCGATTGTAGGTTGAAAGCCCTTGTAGCATTACGTTGCTGTGGTTGTGGTGGTATTTCCCCCTGCATAGGTGGAGCAGGTGGTAGCTGAGTGGGGTGCTACTGAGTAGGGATAGTAGGAGAAGGTGATGGAGGATAGTAGAGATGTGGGCTCTTCCCCTAGGTAATGGAGATTATGGTTAGAAATATTTCAGGGGGTGGTAATAATTCTGAAAGGTCGCTTGACTAGAAGAGTCCTGCGGGGAGACTGGTTGCTGAACATAGTACCCATAGGGATCTGGCTGTCGGTAAGGGTACTACTACCTTGGAGGTGGCATCTCCCACGCTTGTGGGTGCTGCCATTGCTGAAAGTATTCGTAAGGTTGTGGCAATGCTCCACTTGGATAATATCCTTGCTGCTGGTGGAACTTCCTTGAGGTTGCCTTGTGGGTAAGTCAACCGTCAGGGTGTTTGACTCTTTGCCAAGTGAGGATTCAACGCATACACCCTAGACTCTTTTAGATGTGACACCATAGGACAACACCCCTCAGGGTGTTTCGTATTGGCATATGTCACATTCATCATCTTCCTCTATATCAAAGTTTGCAACTTCTTCTGCTACAGCAACTTTGCCCTTATCTTTATTGTAGGCACGTTTAGGTTCCTTCTTCCTATGCCGATCACAATCATTACCTTGCTTTCTAGACTTCTTTGCGATTTTTAGAATACTTTGAAATTTTTCGTATCAAGAGTCTCACATCTTGTCAACCTTTGTTGATATTTTAGAGGCAAATTTCTATAGGGGCAAGGTTTTTTAGTTCACTATTGCATCCAGTGGTGATTCCTCATCTTCTTCACAAAATTTGACCTCCCTCTTTCTGATGGAGGGATCTCGATTAAAATCCTCTGCACTCTCCTTCTTCTTAAGTTCCCCCTCTTCTTTAGCCACTTTCTCAATTAAGCACTATAGTTGATGGGCTCTTAGTTCTAATAGTCGTCCTTGGGTGTACACGCCAATGGTCTTTCTCATTTCAAAGTGGAGCCCATCAATGATATGGTGAAGCTGTGCCCACTGAGAGTAGCCATGACTAAGGCATTGATGTAACAGTGAGTAGTATCTGCTCATGGCTAAATCCAAGGGTTCATGACCACCTTGCTTCCACCCTTGGATTTGGCGTCTTAGGTTCACCACTTTGGAGTAGGTTTGATACTTGTCGTTGAAGATTTCCAACATCATACTCCATCTCTGGATTGATTCTGAATCCAAATACCAGTACCAGCTTTCTGCTTCTTTGATGAGTGTGCGAGGGAATAGCTTAAGTTTTTGCCAATCATTATCGATGTTCTGCAGGGTGCAAGCATCATGAAACGCTTACAAATGAGTCTGTGGGTCACAATTATATCCCCCTTCAAATCTAGGGATGTTGTTCATGTGAATGCGCTTGATCCGGCTATCTTTCAAGTGCCTACTGGGTATCTGAACTGTCTCGATGATATGGAGCATGCTTCGAGTAGCCAATAATGGTTCGTCTAAGTCATAGTCCTGTTGAAGGCCATGATGGCTGTGACAATTTTAGCTGCCTCTCCTTTCTTGACAGTGAGGCTCACGTGATTGGTCATGCACTCGCTCATGTTGTTCCATTCAGTCCTTATGACCAACATCACCTTACTCCTTTCTACCACGGTCCTGATCGGTGTTGGAACTAGATGAAGGTAGAGGGAAGTGAGAGGATGTAGAAGAGGGAGAGGAATCGCCACCGCCCTAACGTCGATCCCCCCCTCTACTTTGATGACAACCTCGATCTTCATGCCCATCTTTGGTTGTGCCATGACCTCTCCTGCATGACCCTCCATCCTCCTAGGGATCTCGGTCACTTGATTGCTCATTTTGAATGATGGACTGAATGATCTGATGCCCTAGAGGAAGTTCGATCGAATGGGAATCATGAAAGACAAGTTCCCCATTGTCTTACAGCCGTTGCAAGAATAAGGGGTTACTAAACTATTTCCCCTTCATGTGTTCATACCATTCTGCCTACTACTCGTCTCGTACACGTTGGGCCTCAGTGGGATGATAGTCCCGGTAGTCATGGTCCTCCATGACGTACTCCACATCGTAGTCCTGAATGCCTAGTCTGGCAAGATTGTGAAATAGCATTCCAGTAGCCAATTGATTAGGCGGTAGTATGATGTTGCCTTCCATGTCCTGCCAGTGTAGATGCTCATTCTGATGTAGGATAAAGGTGAAGTCAGGGACATATTCATCTAGATGTGTGTATACCACCTGACATTCTTATGGCACCGGTGGGTTGGATCCATCTCACCTATGAGAAGAAGACATTTTGGATGTTAGATAATCCACTAACTGGTGTACCTTACTTTTTACTTAGGCTGCCTAGCGTGCGTAGATTTTACTATCCTAGGTCCATTCTAATGATGTGAATGATAATTTTGCTAAGGTTAGATGGTGCATGTAAGACTAATAGTCCTTGGTAATAGTGCTAATGATGAGCGGCTAGGTACCCCTACGCCCAACCATGCGAATCACAGGCGTTCACACATGACTCGGTCGAATTCCATAGATTGTAAGCACTTTGCATACACCAGATCCTAACTAGCAAAACCTTGTGTTAGAACGGTCGTTGTCTTCCTAACCTCACTTGTGATGGTTTGATTGCGATGGTTAAGTGAGATTGAGGCAAATGATTTTTATGGTTTTTTCACTTTATCTTTTAGCATCTAATTCTTGAATGAAATGTAAGGAATGGAATATTACATAATCTATAATTATCCTAATCTATCTATTAACTTTTCCTAGCATAAGTATCCAATCCCATCTTCCATGCACATCCTGAGCATCCCCTAACCACTACTGGGTTACCAGATGTTAAGCTTCACTAGCTTGCCAAGTGTTGGGTTTACATTCGAGATGGTCGTACTTATGGGTTTTACAACTATAAAAGAGCGATAACTATTAAAGTAATAACAATGAAAACTTAAGGAATTATTAAAGCATAGAAATATTAAACTATTAAATGCATCAAATGACTAAGTCCAATTGCTGCAAGGAATGCTAGAAAAGCTCGGCTTTATTGTAAGTCACACCAATGAGCTCAAGTACATTAGTGCTCCAATAAAGAGCCGGACACCTTTCTCACACCTACTGCAGGCACTTGGAAAATATTCTAACTCTCGCAGAAACAAACTACAAGAGCTTCGCTACAACTGCCAAAAAGGTACCTAAGTGTGGCGGAAGCACACTTATTTATAGGCTAGAATAGGCTCCGCGTAAACGAGGCCACGTAGACGCATGGA
>MNCI01008673.1:68650-88708 GCA_015680685.1 Gnetum montanum
ACTAGCTTTTTACAAAATAGAATGACATAGAATTAGATTAGGCAAAGAGCTCTCAATTAAGGATAGAGGGAATGCCAATGGTGAATCCACATAATAAAAGGGAAAACTTCCTTGCAGAGATTACTGATGCTAAGTGTAACTGAAACACATAGGTCTTTCCCATAGCTGCAGGAGATGAACCAATTGATGACTGTCCAGATTGAACTTGGATGCTTGAGATGTGAGTTGAAAATAGGTGAGGCGAAAGATCTGCAACATCTCCAACCTGGTAAGCAAACATTTTTTAGAATACTCTGTCTTTTGAAATAGAACATTGCATCTTCGCTTCCAAATATAATATAAAATAATAGGCTTAATAACTTTCCACAGAAAATTAAGATTAGTAGAAGTAATGTTCAAGAATCCGAATATGGCATCCTCTTGAGATAGCTTGTAGGATGGAAAAGCTTTAGAAGTCCACTGCCACACATGTTGAGCAAAGGGACATTGCCAAAACACATGGAAAAAGTCATCTTGTCCACCACATAGAGGACAAGTGGGATTAGGAAATGCGATTTATATGAAGTTGTTTATTGACCACTATCATGATGGTTGTGCTCCTGGTAAAGCAAATGCATGACAATTACTTGGCAATATTAACGTTCATGTTAATTTATCTAAATCCTTTGTTCAACAAGTAGTTTCTCTGGAAAGGACATAGTATAGTTTATTTGAATAAATTTTATTTCCAAAGCATGTTGGTATATAGGATTCTCTCAAAAAACTTATTTTTATCTTTTATCTCTTCTATGTAGTTTGAAATGATTTTTTGTCAATGTTATAAATCAGCTTCTAAAATTGTTATTTTTATCAACTTTAGAGCATGATGCCATAGAGGAATAAGGTGAAAAAAATTATAGTTTACCAAAAATGGAACATCCAACACAAACTAAAAAATCTAGTAATTTAGCACTACATCGGTTTCATTTGTTTCAAACTCTTTATCTTAAGGGAATTTTCTCAATAGCCTTAAAAACTCTTTAGCACTACATTGTCACAATTCACATTAGTTGAGTACATAATTTGGGTTTAATTTTCTCTCTGGATTTTTTTATATCATTTCTACTATTTAAACTTAGGGGACTATAGTTAAAATTTCAAGATTTATTTTCTTCTTCTAATCAAGTAGGCTGCAGACAAGGCTTTTAATTGTCAATATCATGGTGTTCATACCAGGGTATGTGATCCTAGATTTTCTCTTCTCACTAGCATTCAAAGGTCATAAATAATAATTTATGCAACATTATTTTAAATTCATCCATTATGTACTTACGTTAAGTGGTCTAGCACACATCAATTTGTTTTCACAAAATCTTTTAATATTACATTTATTGAAAGAACCTTATATATTTAGCCTAGGAATGTTGAGTTGATAAAGCTGGATTTTGATTGTCAACTTTGTATAAGTTTTTGAAAAAATGAACCTCTTTGGCTTTTCTCAAGCTTTTTCCTATGTGCTAGCATTAAAGCAGTGACTACAAAAGAAAATGTAAACACAAAGTTGCTTTCAAAAACTCTTTTAATATTACATTTATTGAAAGAACCTTATATCTTTAGCCAAGGAAGGTTGAGTTGATAAAGTTGCATTTTGATTGTTGAATGTATATTAGTTTTTGAAAATATGAATCTCTTTGGAATGATGTATTGATGCAAGAATCATTTTGATTGTTGAATTTGTAATAGTTTTTGAAACAGGAAATTTTTAAAAATTTTCATCATACAATTTCACAATATAAGCTATCAACATGGTGATTTCATTATATTGAATCAAAAGACAACTGCACGTCCATGTCATATTTTTAGTGTGTTTGCAGCAAAAAGTGCAAGTCTATCTATCATTAATTATAGTTGGCTAACAATGATTTAATTATTAACATTTGAGTCATAATATGTTTTTGTGGTCTCAGAGAGGAGCATCATGACAACTAGATTCTAGGAGGAGATTTGGCAAACTACATGATGTACAAGAGAGGGTGCAATCTCAGGGTAGACATCCTGTAGGCTCATAGGTTGCTAGAATAAATGTTGCAAGAGAGTAGGAGCATGAGGTAGTTCAATGTGCATAAGAGTCATTAGCACAACAAGAGTGGTAATGAAGGGCAAAGAAACACAGATCAACCTTCTTGCAAAGTCCAAGGGACTTTAACACCTTGATGTAGCTCATTTGGCCTGAGATGCTTAACAAGCTTGTTGAACACCATCTTGACTTCATTATCACTGAAAATGTTGATTACTATGAGGAAGAGGCCTATGAGTTCTATGTGGCACATCATTGAGGATCACTTGCCTCAAAGGTGGTCGAGATTGGTAACTTTGCCTACACGCTTATGAAGCATATCTTAGGGCAGGTGCTCAACATGGCAATTCGTCCATAGCAAGAGTATTTTATGATTGTCACCTCAAAAAAAGCACAGTTCTTGAGCAGGGTGCCCGATGTGAAGATTGATAAGACAAGATGACCCTACAAGAACTTCAGCCCATAATGAAGAGTTCTAATCAAGGTAATCCACACAAACCTCCTTGCTATCATGCATCACACTCATGTGATATTCTTCACCCTTATGATCTTGCTAGATTTAGAGGGGGACTTTTCATTGAACTATCCCTACATTATCATGAGGAGAATGAAGATCATCAGCTGACATGATGTTGCAATGTCTTTTCCATCTATTGTGTCTACTCTTTTTAGGCATTGGCAAATCTCAGAACCAAATGAGGATGACAAAGAGGTCCAAGATTTTGGTGTGGACTAGCTGCCACATTTGGGGTGTGCATTGTACACCCAACATGTCCCTAGGACATGACTTAACAATCTCATCTAATTCTTGGACCCACGTGTCACTAGAGGTGGCAAGAAGGTTGAGTGGAATTAATATTATGGGTACCACTAGGAGATGCAAGTTGTACCTATCATTCCTACCCGATAGCAACAATAGTTTGGAGATGGTGCGATGATATTTGCCTACTTAGAGGCAATGGAGGGAAGGTTGAAAGACCACATGGATGCCATGCAATCAGAGATCGATCACCATTTCAGATGGGTGGACAAGAGGCTTGGTCGGCTATCTGTAAATGTTCAATCATTGGGTAAATACTCATCTAAATTTTTTATCATTGCATGTGTTTAGTTCAGTGATGATGAAGGATAGTAGTGATTCCATGTTTGTTGAGATGATGACTCCACTCCATGAGTCAAAGGCAACACCATCAGAAACAACAGGAATGGAGGAGCAACCATTTACTATGGTTAATGACATTGTTACAAAGACAAATTTCATGTAGGCTGATGCTCCAAATGAAGCTCAAGACAACATTGCAGAAGCATCTAGCTAGATAATTGTGTCTTTGTATATGTGTTTGATCATAGTTGCCTCTGACATTTCTTTTTGATGATGTTTATGTATTTACAAGGTCTCTTACTCACACTTTTTTTTTAAATTAATACCATGCTATCTTACATTACACAAAAGTATATAAATGGTGAGGTGTGAACTTATAATTTATTTGTGATTACATATTTGCTTAAATGTCCATGGTAATATCATTCTGATTGATGATCTAGTAACAAATGTCTTGAAGGTTAGGCCCCATGTAAAAATGCAAAATTTTTTTTGTAATTACATAAAGTTTTGGAAAAAAGTTTTATGGATGCAATGCTATTTATGTTGAACGGGTAATATCATCTATCATGCATAATAGGCAAGTTTTATTTTTATTCAGTGCATCACTTACATGTGAGTGACATATGGATGACATGTGTTACACACTCTAACAAAAAGCAAACTTTGAATGACATGCATCTCATAGTTCAATTGTAGAAATTATATTTTAATCAATGCTATAGCACTGCAAGCATGAATGACCTCACAGTTTGAAACTGAAACTAATGATAAAATAGTACTAGGGATCCTGTGACTCATAGTCTCTTGTAGGCCAAATTCAAAACTCTATTAAACACAATGTTGGAAACATTGCGACTCATAGTCTTCTTGCAGTTTAATATTTTTTTCTATCATGTGATCACTGCAACACACAATACTCATAGTTATAGAGAGGAGTGCAAGGACATGCGAATCGCATGACCTGACAGTCCCATCATCCTACGACCATTATCTATTATCCACAAATTGGTATCAAAGCTAGGTTGATTTAATTATTTAGGCTCTTCTCTTGTTAAGTGCATTAAGATAATGATTACTACTAGGTACATTGAAGAAATAGAAAATTTCAATGGCACTAACTACAGACTTTAAAAGGACAAAACTACAGAAGGGTGTTACTCATATCTTGTTGCAGCTCAACTTGTACTTCCAACCAAATAGCCTTTGCCTTCCATAAGCCACGATCTTGGAGCAGTAGTTCCCTTCTAGAAGGTCTTAATGCCATTTAGTTGATCCTCACCTTTCTAAATGACCCTATTCCTTCTAGTAGCCTTAAATTACAATCATTTTTTTTTCATTTCAGAAGGCCTAGGTTCCTTCTAAATGGAACTGTGGAAGGGTGCTACTCACACCTCCTCGTAGTTCAACTCATACTTCCAACCAAATAGCCCTCTACCTTTTGAAAGCCATGATCTTGAAGCAATAGTTCCCTTCCAAAATGTCTTAATGCCATCTAGTTAATCCTTACCCTTCCAAATGACCCTATTCCTTCCGATAACCTCAAATTCCAAGTGATTTTTCCATTCTAGAAGGCCTGGGTGCCTTCTGATTAGGATTGCGGAAGGATGCTACTTGCACCTCTACACAGTTCAGCTCGTACTTCCAACTAGATAGCCCTCTTCCTTTCAGAAGCCACGATCTCGAAGAAATAGTTGCCTTCCAAAAGGTCTTAATACCATTGATTTGATCCTCATCCTTTTAGATGATCCTATTACTTTCATTAGCCTCAAATTATAAGCAGTTTTTCCCTTCTGGAAGGCTTAGGTGCCTTCTAGTTGGGACTGTGGAAGGATGCTACTCACACCTCCTTACAGTTCAACTTGTACTTCCAACTAGATAGCCCTCTGCCTTCCAAATGCCACAATCTCGAAGTAATAGTTATCTTCTGGAAGGTCTTAATGTAATCTAATTGATCCTCACCCTTCAAGAATGAAAAAAAGGCAGATTTCCCTACCCTACGAGTCACATATCCCTCCTAGCCTAAAACAAGCCCAAAATGACACAGTGCATGACCTTGCGAGTTACATGTCCATCGCATTCTAAAATAGAAACTTATAGATGATAGTGTGAAACCCTACAATCCACATATCACTCGTAGCCTAAAAAACACTTGTAGGTCATAGTGCATTACCATGCCAATCGCATTTCCCACACAACCTCAAATAGAGACCAAAAAAGCACAATGCAACACACTACGAGGTGCATATCCTTGTAGCATTACAAATTGGAGATAGTGCATGGAGGTGCGACTCACATGTTATCACACTCTAGAGATAGTGGCGTAGCTATGAGATGCATGTCATCACAGTCTATGCTAAAGGGTTGCAACGTCATGTGGATCGTAGTCTCATCTGAGATTGTGGTGACATGTAGTATGCATGTCATCATAGTCTATGGCTGAAGGTGGAACATGCTAATGTGTGATGCCCTGCATTTCACAATGGCTCATAGAACAAGTGTGTAAGGATAGTGTGACAAGCATGTTAATGAAAATCAATTAAAACTCTTACCTTTGAGATTGAAAATTAATATTTCATATCTTTCAATATCATATATTTGTTTTGAGCATATTTTTGAAGCTTTTGTTTAATTGTGAGTATTAGACTTGACGTAACATATGAGGCACAGTTAAGGATGAGTTATGAGACCAAAAATGTTTAAAATGTTATAATATTTTGGACAATTTATTACACATACTTTTACAAAAATGAGAAAGATATTCATTACAACCAAAATCATTTACAAAATCATGGAAGATATGCATTTTATAATACAATAGCATCAACAAAATGGAATGCATCATGAACAATGATTATAATCAAATTTTCATAAATCACTTAATACAAATGGATCCTATTTACTACAGTTCTCATTTAGCATATTCTGCAAACACATGTTTCTTCAAACTTGATGGACTCTAGGAGAACTTAGAATTTCCCATATGATGGTCTTCTAATACGCTAAAACATAATCAAAAGTGAATTTCAACTCTTTACAAAGTACCAAGTGATGCATAAAGATAATTATATACATTTTATAATCATATCCATTTTCTTATTTGGGAAGACCTTCTACTATAATTACATTCCATTTTGAAGCTACTTTCTTCCTCTTTTTCTGGACATCCATAACAACATCAGAGCAAATAGACTTCCCATAAAATAAACACTCAATATACTTCAACATCAATTTTCTGACTATTGCAAAATGTTGTGTAGAAGGCATTGAATCATACACCAAAATTTGATATGCTAGTACATCAAAAACAACAAGAACCTAATGCACACTAGTGTTGAAAGGAAGATAGAATAATATGTGTATAAAAACTCATACCAACACATTTTATCTTTAAGCTCTTTAATAATATCTATTTCTACGAAAAAATCATCAACATCTTCTTCAACCAATGTACCACTTTCAACATTGACAATATGTCTTTTGCTGCTATTTTTTGATCTATGTTTCAACTAGTTTTTTTGAGTCGCCTACATATTGCTCTTGAAGGACTTCACATAACATTGAAACATAGTGTTGAAAATGAAATATTTTGTATTCTAAAATTCAAGAGAGCCATACAAAGAATTTTGAAGTTTCTTCAAGTGCATGATGTAGATATCGATGATGTCATCATCCAGCCATTCTTTCCACCCTTTCTTATATAAAGTCCTAAGAGAGAATCTTGTGGTAACATATCGAAAAAATGATGTCATCACAAGCTGTTTATTGTCAACCAAACCAGAAACAACCAACTACATCACTCTATCAATTGTTGCATATTTAACAATTATTGGCATTTTGAAATCAACATTGCCATCTATTGTAAGATGGAAAAATCACATAATAAACTCAAACAACATTGTACTATTATTCCTTCATACATATAATAAGACTATGGTAAGCAAGAAATCGAATATTATAATATCTAAATGTAACAAATGGAAAAAAATATCAACTTTACTTACTAGTTGCTTTATGGATTACTTGTTCTTTGTTATACTCAACAAAAGAAAATAATCTCTTGGATGCTTTAGGTGTACCCATATCATCCAAATCTGTTACACATATTGACATTAAGGAAATTAAAATAGAAGCTTCCAAAAATAATAAAGATTTAAAGAAATATAGAAAATGTACAACATCATAGTATTTTTAGGGTCTTCTGCGATCTTGCTTTTATCAAGGTGAATCTTTTTGGCCACCAATGCATTCCTTAGCATGCATATTTTAGTATTCAGTACTACAATTTCATCATCCATTTTCTAATTCTAATCAAGAAGCTTCTCCATGCAACTATTTTTGTTGGTTACAAAGCTCTCTATTTTTTCCTTCAGTGCATTATTCTCTTCTATAAACTGACACTTGTCAGATTTCAACTCCATAATATTCCAAAGTGTTTCATTGCTTTTAGAATATTGATGTAATGTCTTGATCACATTATCTAACTTATCTTTGATTGCTTTTAGAGAACATTTGTCATGATGGCACACATCTTGCATAAAAAGCTTATCATCTTCTTTCACATCAATTGAGCTTTCAGGCCTCTTAGACAAGGATGCATTCTTGAAAATGCTATTAGACTCCAAATTTACTATATCCTAAAGTTGGGTAGGGATAAATTGTATGTTGTGTTTCTGTAATAATTTGGTCACAATAATTAGAAAGTCAAGAGACTCTCTAACATCATGAAGTTGTCATTTCATTCCACACCTCTTCATCTCAGATAGTATGGTCATTGGAATATCAAAAGGAAGACCTTCATTGTTATCCAATGCCCACATTAGTAAAACTGCATTGTTAGAAATTTTAGCTTTTATTACTTTTACTAAAAATAAAGCCCACTACATAAATTTCAAGAGCAACAACAACTCTAGATAGCAATCTGGGTTGCTATCTCTCTTATCAAATTTTTGGACATAGTGAATCAAGTGATTTTCATTTTTTTTCAACCTCATTCCTTGATAACTGGCTCATTACTACATGGAACTTGTATGATATCTACAATATCATTTGCGTTGAAGGTGAAATTGTGACCTTGTACAATGGCTTGCAAAGTATTTGCCCCATCTGAGACACCATTAATCAACCATTCATAAAAGTTATAAACAACATTTTTATCATAGCACCGTGCCATTGTCATCCAACCATATATTACAATTCTCTTTAGCTTTTTACAAACAAGAGACATTTTTGGCAACTCCAAAATAGTTTGAACATTACATTCACAAACTAAGGTAATAACTACAATTTCCGAGATTCAATAACATTTAGAATAACATAACACAAATAAAATTGCTAAACAAGTGTAGTAATATATTTTTGAAATAACTACTAACATAGAAGATTTCTTTGGCTAGTTCCTTTAGCTTTTACAACACTCATAATTAGATATAACTTTGAAAATACTTCGCCAACTATAGCTATGCTGCATTAAAATTAACATTATTAGAACACATTAGAAATAGTGCTACATGACTGCGGGTCATAGTTCACTCACAGTTGTATTGGTAGAAGACTATGAGGTGCAGTTCTCATGCAATCATAAATCAAAAACAAAAAAAAAAAAAATAGTGCCACCAAAGTGTGGATAACAATGTGGTCGCAATTTACCATTTCAAATAGATTTAAGTAACTAGTGCAAGGAGCAAGTATCTCACAATCAGAAACCAAGCAATTAAAATAGAGTGCCACAAAACTACGCATTGCAATCTCATCAAAGTTTTCAGAAAACCTTAATCTAAACAAACAGTTCCATGAGACTATGTTTCTCAGTTTGCTCGTAGTCTTACGTAAACATAAATTTACAACTATGGAATCATGTGAGTTGTAGAGAATCGTATTGAAAAAATGCAAGATGCATTCTATCGCATACTTAATAGATTTTTAAATAAAGTTTTGTGAGACCCGCAGCCTCACACTGCAAACAAAACAAAATTGCGAGTCATAAATACTCACACTGAAATTGAGGCTACACACTAGACCCTAAACCAACATCATTTTAAAAAAAAAACAACAAATAGTTCAGGTAAACTTACCAAACAAAGTGAAGCAGAGAGCATGCAAACAACAACAGTAGTGGGGCAACTTTAGCAGCAAAGAGGCAGTGGCACAGCTGCAGTAGCAGTGGAGCGATAATGGCAACAGTGGAGTGGTAGTAGCAACGAAGGAGTGCAGTGAGTGGTGCACAGCAGTAGAGTGAAGCATAATGGGCAGAGTGTAGCGACAAAGTGGAGCACAACGGGTGGGAGAAGATGCGAATTTTGTTATTTTAGGGGTCAAGGAGATGAAAACAATGTTTTTGTTTAACCCATGCTATGGGTGGATGGGCATTGATGGATGACTATGATGGATGAGCATGGATGTGTGACCACTATGGCATGGTCCCAATGGTATGTATGCCATCATATGGGCCCATAGGCCATTCATGGCCTAATGGAACCAATTATAACTTTTGCCATACGTTGTTGTCCATCTTACCCACCTACTCATCATTCTGCATGATCCTCTTTAAATGTTTGCATGAAAGCTATGCAATGACACTTCCTCTTTCTCATTTTCTACTTTACTTCAAAAATTCCAGTAGGTTTACTCAGTTGTAATGCTAAAATGCAATTGAACTCAATGCTTCTAGGATTAGAGGGAATGGAATGGAATGGAAGCATGAAGGTCCAATTTAAAGGCTCTAAACCCTCATCATTTGGAAAAAGAAAAATCACTTGTCAAACTAGATAGAAAAAGTAGTGGATAATTTGGGTTTATCACATGTATGATGCTTTATAACCACTTTAGGTATCATCGACGTCATGTCTAGAATTTTAAAAATATATATCCAAAGGACATTTGGGGTTTTCATGAAATGTTGAAAGCCAAATTTAGAGGTATAGATAGTTTGGAACATGAGCTAAAATAAAACTTTGGTGGAATCTAGATAGAATAGAAAGAAAAGAAAAAAAAGATCAGTTCTTGGATCAAAGTTAATTATATCATATTTATTGCTAGGACATGCGGTAACAAATCTCAAATTTGATATTTTTCAAAATTATGTAAGGTAGGAAACAGTTGTAGAATTTTATCATGTTTATTGAAACCCCAAACTTTTTTGGGGGTCTTGGAATTTGAAATAAGTGAAACAAAGGTACATTGCAAGATATACAATCCAACTAGAACATTATAGAACTTAGCATTACCCACCAAAATCGAACTCATGATTTGGATCTTCTAAATCAAGTGTCTTACCACTAGGCTAACACCTTAGTATTTAAAACCATAAACCTTTTGACAATATTTACTACCAAGAGATAGAACCAAAGTAAAACTTTATTAATAATCCAATACTAACAATGAGATGTTAGCTTAAGGAAGACCATAAAAACTTCCTTAGTATGTATTTAATGCAATACTAGTAGTGCATGCATATTTCATGATCCTCATGGATCATGCTTATGTGTCCCTTGGTCCTACCCCTACAAGCAAGCTGGTAGGTAGAGGTGGAATCCAAGAACAAATACTAAATAATGTAAAGATGAGTTTGATCATAACTAAGGTGAGTAAATGTTTTTTTCATTTAATTACTCAATTAAAAATTGCATAGTATGTACCTATGTAGCATAAAGAATAATATCATTTATTCTTATCAATTGAAAGAAAAATTGGTGTAGGAACACCTCTTCTGATTCCCTTGTGCTTGTCCTACAAGTTGTTTTTGCAAGTTTCGTGCTTGGAAAATACCTAGATGGGTGTGTCCAATTTGCATGTGTCTTCTTGTTTTGATTTTTTATGATAAATATTGTTGGATGTTCTAGCATGTTTTGGGGTGCTTTTGGCTTATTTTGATGAGTTTAGAAGGTTCCGAGGTCTATGGGAACTAGTTGGGAGGCATCTAGAGGCTCCTTGCATTAAAATGAGCACTTTTATTTTTGGCACCTATAGAAGAGACATCTCCCCTAAAATGGAGACATCTACCAAAATCAATAGACATCTCTCCCAAGAGTAGGGCTTTCATAGGAGACATCTACATGAAACCAGAGACATCTATGTCGACAAGGAAAAACAACTCTAGTGTGGCATTTCAATTAGGAAACATTTAATAGACTTCAAATCCTTAGGGAAACATCTAAGAAGGTAAATACAAAGCTTCCTAGGGTTTGGGATATCTATAATTATGTATGCATTCATCAATGAGAAGAAGAGGAGAGCTAGTATGTAAGGAGAGCTGTGCAAGAGAGAGTGGATGAGCATATTGGGTGAGGATAATTAGTGATTATAATTCCAAGATCAACTTGTAGTGTGTTGATCTATGTGCTCTATTCTCTTGTATCTCACTTGTCAGTTGAGATCTCAATCCTAGGTTATGGGAGAGATTTCAATTGGTTGTATCTTACATTGAGAACAACCATTGTGTGGTTGTAAAGCCTCATGCTCTGCAATATTGTTTGAGTGTGATAGGTTTTTGGGTGCTTGTAGGTTCTGTGAATCCTGATGTAATCTTCTAATAAGTTAATTAAAGATAGATAGTTTTCTTGTTTTCTAGCAATTAATTTTCTCTTGACATATCATCTTGATTTAGTACATGAAGGTGATTTATTTGTGGAGTGAACTTGCTCCAACATTGTTGGTATTAGAGCCTAGTTTTATTATGGCCTTAATTTTGGTTGAGGATTTTGTCAATTTCATATGGCATCCAAGAAGAAACAAGTGTAACCTTTGGATCCTAACATGGAGAGCATGAAGTTAGCCTTCTAGATGATGGTTTCTTGATTGGATGAAATTAGTGCAAAGGTGGAAAAATAGGTTGGTCCTAGCCATATCTAGACAAGTGAAGGTGAAGAGCATGTACATTCAGATGAAGAAGTTTCACAACTAGGTGGAGATGGAGTAGATGAAGAGGAAGGCCAATCTAGCTCTGGAAGTGTAGGAAACCATCTGCCAAAGATTCCAATGGGAGGGAATCCTATTCCTCAAATAATAACTCCAAGGGCTCCAATAGTTCTCAATACTTCTTCAAGCAAGCTTGATGATGAAGATGAGGTAAGGCTTGCTAGAGCATTTAGAAATGCTTCAAGACTTTCATATGTAGAGTTGAAGACTTTTAATAATGTAGATGGCCCCAATGCTTTTGCAAGTTTGTTGAAGGTACTTGAGAAGCATTTTTAGTTGGAAGAGGTACTAAATAACTTGAGGGTACCTATTACTAAATCCAAATTAGAAGGTATGGCTTCTACATGGTGGGAAAAGGAGTCCCAGGGTTATGAAAGATGAAACAGTCAACCTATTAGAGATTGGGATTTGATGAAATATAGGTTGAAAGGAAAATTTGAATAGTCTCATCAGAGACAAGAAACCATTATGAGGTTAAAATTCCTAAGGCAAGGTGACAAGGATGTCAAAGAATTTTATATCAAATTTTGTGATCTATTCCATCAAGCTAAGGTAAACTAGGAGGAGTATGAGCAAGCTTCAATCTTTTTAGAAGGTCTTAAAATGGCATACTAGAAAGAGTTATCCTTTTATGAGACACAAACCCTTAATGAGGCTTATGATTTGGCACTTAAGGCTAAGAGGAAATTAGGTGGATTCAGAAACAGTAGCAAACAAACTTCTAAGGGGTAAGGAGAAGGGATCTAAATACGATAAGGGATCCAAATCCAAATCTGAAGATGAGGGTAGCCAAGATAAGAAGAATGAAGGATGAGAAGGGTAAAACTAGGAAGGACCTAAGCAAGGGAGGTAAGGGTCAAGGTAGCAACTCATAAAAAACATAGTGCTTCAAGTGTGGAGAATGGGGACATAAGCAATGGACATGCCCGCATCACAAGGTAACTAAGGGCAAAGATGTGCAAACCATGGAGGTGGAGGAGACATCAAGCCAAGCTCTTCAAAGAGATAATCCTAATGCTCTAAAAACTGAGGATGTTTCTGAATTAAATTCTTGTGCATTCATGGGAAATGTCAATAGAGGAGATCATCTTGATAAAAAATTGTTGTTTCAAATTAGGGGCTAGTTGTTTGCTTAGTGGGGAATGGATTCATGTTTTGATTGATGGGGGAACCCAAGAAAATGTTATTTCTTCTAAGGTGGTTGCTAGATTGGGTTTGGTAACTATTCTTCATCCAAGACCATATAAGGTGCATTGGTTGTCTAAATATTTTTCCTAAGAGGTGAGGGAACAATGTACTTTGAAATTAAAAATTGGAAGTTTTCATGATGTTGTGAGGTGTGATGTGCTTCCAATAGATGATGCTAATGTAATTGTTAGTTGACCTTGGAATTTTGACAATGGTGCTCAGTTTGGTGGAGCAAGAAATGTGTGGAGTGTTGTTAGACCTGATGGAATATATGATTTGATTCTTATGACAGCTGAACAAGTGAGGCAGCAAATCTCACTTAATGCTTCCTTAATCCTTCTAAGAGAGAGGTAATACATTAAGGAACATGATGAAACCGATTTTGGTTTTTTTATTATGACAGTAGTTGCTACTAACCATGATGATGTGCAGATTGAGCTTTCTATAGGTGTTCTATACTTGAAGGATAAATTTTCCAATGTGTTCAAGGTGAAATTAGATGGACTACCATAGATGAGAAATGTACAACATCAAATTGACTTCATTCCTAGTGCTATGATTCCAAACGAGAGAGCTTACCGGATGGCACCAAATTAGAGGGATGAATTGCAAAGGCAAGTAAAGGGGTTACTTGCAAATGGCTTCATGAGAGAATCCATTTCACATTGTGTAGTTTCAAAAGTTATAGTGCCAAAGAAGGATAGCGATGAATGAAGAATGTGCATTGATATGAGGGAAATGAATAGGATAACAATGAGGTACAGGTTTACTATTCCAAGGATGGATGATATCATTGATGTCCTTACCAATGCTAAAATTTTTAGCAAAATTGATTTGAAGAGTGGATACCATCAAATTAGAGTTAGACCTGGTGATGAGTGGAAGATAGCTTTCAAAACACCGAATGGACTGTTTGAGTGGTTGGTGATGTCATTTGGGCTCATGAATACACCTACTACATTCATGAGGTTGATGCATGATGTATTGAAGGACTTGATTGGTAAGTGTTGTATTGTCTTTTTTAACAATATTTTGGTATATAGACCTAATGAAGAAGAGCACTTGGATCACTTGAGGATGGTGTGCCTTAAGTTGAAGGAGGCATAGTTGGTGATCAATGTGAAGAAAAGTCATTTCTTCAAGAGGTAAATCACATATTTGGGGCATGTGGTTTCTAAAAATCAAATTTGGATGGAAGCTACCAAGGTGAAGGCTATAAGGAATTGGATAATTCCTAAGAATGTTGGGAAGGTAAGATCATTCCTTGGTTTATTAGGTCTTTATAGATGGTTCATAAAAAATTTTAGTGGTATTTCATGGCCTATGTTTGCTTTGTTGAAGAAAAATAAGAAATTTAGGTGGGATAATGAAACCCAAGGGAGATTTGACTTGTTGAAAAAAAGATTACTAGTGAACTAATGCTTGCAATTTTAGATTTTCAGAAGCTTTTTTAGGAGGATGTGGATGCAAGTGGACTTGCCATTAGTGGGGTACTTTGACAAGAAGGTAGGCCTATTGCTTTCTTTTCTAAAAAGTCGAATGAATCAAGGAAAAAATATAGCATATATGAGAAGGAGTCGTATGCTATTTTTTAAGTAATTAAATAATGGACGCATTACTTATTGCCCAAAGAATTCACTTTGATGACAGACCACAAAGCACTTCAATTTCTGAACTCACAAAAGAAGTTGAGTGCAAAGCACATGAAGTGGATTGCACAGTTACAAGAGTTCAATTTTGTGTTAAAGCACAAAAGTGGGACCAATTTGGTAGTTGATGCATTATCCATGGTACATGTGGTAAATTTCAACGTACCTCATGTGAAAGGTATGGGTGATTTTGCTTCTTTATATGAGCATGATGTTGATTTTGGATAGGTTTGGAGGAGCCTTGAAGAGCCATTAATGAATAGGATAGACCAATGGAGGGACTATCATATTCAAGATGAACTGTTCGTTAAGAATGGAAAGGTATGTGTTCCTAATTGTGATTTTAGGAAGAATATTTTATTTGAAAAGAATTGTAATGGTATGCAAGTCACATGGGTAGGAGTAAAACATTGGAACTTGTGGGTAGGCACTATTTTTAGCCTGTTATGGCAATAGAAGTCTCAAAATTTGTGAAGGAGTGCTTGACATGTCAAAGGTTCAAAGGAGATAAAGGTGTGGATGGACACTATATGCCTTTGCTAATCCCCAAAGGTTCATGGGAGAGTGTGTCAATGGACTTCGTGAGTGGCATTCCAAAGACCAAGAGTGGGAACGATGAAATTTTTGTTGTTTGAATAGGTTCTCCAAAATGGCACATTTTATTCCATGCAAGAAGGTGAGCGATGCCTCCCATGTTGCAAATTTATTTTTCCAACATGTTTTGAAGTTGCATGGTATTCCTTTGAATATTGTTAGTGACAGAGACTCCAAGTTTACAAGTCATTTTTTGAGGTCCTTTTAGAAGATTATTACGGACAAAACTGAATTTTTCTAGTGTATATCATTGACAATCTAATGGCCAAATGGAGGTGGTGAATAAATCCTTGCTAAACATATTGAGATGTTTGTGTGATGGATAGCTAAATAGGTGGGAAAAATTATTGTGTCATGCTAAAGTATCATATAATAATGCTTTTCATGTTGCAATTGGCAAAATCCCATTTGAGGTGGATAATGGATTTTGTCCAAAGATGGTGGACACTTTGAATAGCTTTGATAGTAAAGCTTAACTTAGTGCTAATTTTGTGCAAGAGATGAGGGATCTCCATGCACAAGTAAAAGAAAATCTTGAGAGGAAGTTTGAAGAGAGAATCCTCAAGAAGAATGAGGGCAAGAAGAAGTCTAATTTTGCTATTGGTGACTTGGTTTGGGTGCACTTGAAGAAGAAGTGGTACTTCTTCAAATTGAAAGATAAGAAGATGGGACCTTTCAAAATCAAGGCTAAAATTAATAACAATGCTTTTGAGATTGATTTACTAAATGCTATTGGTATGTCTTTTGTGTTTAATGTTTTAAATCTTATGCACTATCATGAACCATCTAATAAGGAGATCATACATGGGAGCATCGATGAGTTGAAGGGGGCTATTGATCAGTCCAAGAATTCAATTGAGAAGAAGGCAATCTTACTCAAGTAGAGGAAAGCTTCTAGAACTTGGGGAGTCAAGAGGCATGGACATTTGATTTATTAGGAGGATCAATCTGCTGATGATGTTGTATGGGTCCATGAGAACAAACTTGTTGAGTCGAGGATCACTTCTACCCCTACTCCCTTGTTCACATGAGTTCACTTTTTGAAGGGTGGGAGAGCTAGTATAGGAACACCTCTTGTGATTCCCTTGTGCTTGTCCTACAAGTTTTTTTTGTAGGTTTATGCTTGGAGAATACCTAGACACATGTGTCTAGTTTTTGTATGTCTTCTTGTGTTGATTTTTTATGATGAAGATTCTTTGATATTTTGGCATGTTTCAAGGTATTTTTGGCTTATTTTGATAAGTTTAGGAGGTTCCAAGGTCTATGGGGACTAGTTGGAAGGCATCCAGAGGCTCCTAGCATCAAAATGAGCACTTTTATTTTTGGCACCTACAAAAGATACGTCTCCCCAAAGACATATCCCCTAAAGTGAAGATATCCCATGTCCAAAGGAGACATCTTCCAAAAATAGTAGACATCTCTCCCAATAGTAGGGCTTTCACAAGAGACGTCTACATGAAACCAAAGACGTCTATGTTAGTGAGGAAATACAACTCTAATGTGACATTTCAATTGGAAAACATCCAAAAGACTCCATATCCTTGGGAGAAAATTTAGGAAGGCAAATAGAAAGATTCCTAGGGTTTGGGATCTCTATAATTATGTATGCATTCATCCATGAGAAGAAGATGAGAGTTGGTATGTAAGGAGAGTTGTGCAAGAGAGAGTGGGTGAGCACATTGGGTGAGGGAAATTAGTGATTACAACTCCAAGATCAGCTTGTGGTGTGTTGATCTATGTGTTCTATTCTCTTGTATCTCACTTGTGTGTTCAGATCTCAGTCTTGAGTTGTGGGATAAATTTCAATGGTTGTTTCTTACATTGAGAATAACCATTGTGTGGTTCTAGAGCCTCATGCTCTACAATATTGTTTGACTGTGATAGGTTTTTGGGTTCTTGTAGGTTGTGTGAATCTTGATGTAATTTTCTAATAATTTAATTAAAGATAGCTAGTTTTCATGTTTTCTAACAATTAATTTTGTCTTGGCTTAATATCTAGATTTAGTACGTGAAGGTGATTTATTTGTGGAGTGAACCTACTCAAAGAATAAGTATATCATTTGTAGGTTGGTTAATTATGAAATGTCAAATTTTAAATGGAGTATCATTATCCTAGTTAAATATAGATAATTTGACTAGGAAAATATTCTTTGGTAAATTCTTACAACAATTCTTTGTAATGTGTAAAACTACCAAACTAAACAAACACAATGGAATTCTATCCTCTTGTAGGAAAAACTATCAGTGCTCCTCTTGTTATTGTTGTTCATGATTCATATAAATTCAAGGGTAAGAAGAAAAGTCATAAATAGAAATGGTAGTGTGTCTAACTGCATTGAGTTCTAGTTTGTTAATTTTCTTAGAGCAAATATATTAGGGTTATCGATATAATATTATTTAGCTAAACTCACATCACCTGAGTCAGATTCCATAACACTAAGATTACTGAGCTTTAAGAGAAAGAAAATAGAGCTTTTACAAAGAAGAATAAGAAAGAAATTGAAAAGAACAGGAGAACATAGGAGGAAAAATTCTAGTTTTAGCACCAAGGAGACAAAAACTAGAATTCACAAGTTAAAGACTAAAATCTTCAACTTATAGCAATAATTTTTTCATAGCTATTTTTTGCACTATTCTTCATTTCGTTGTTAATTTCTCAGAGCAACTTGAGAGTTGTGAGAAGGGAGAAGCTATAGTTCTTTTCAAAGCTATTGTTAATACATCAGAGATATAGAACTAGAGAAGCATGGAAGAAAGAAAGCTATAACCATTATTAATCTATTAGAAGGAGGTTAAAGTATAATGTAAAGCTCAATTACTATATATGGTATGAGCTCATTAAAAGCGTGGTAGGAGAGGAAGAAATATATCATTTCATTTTTGGTGCTAATAGTCTTTCTACAAAAATAATACATTTTACTTGTGCCAAGGACAATGAATCTTTTTTCTTTGGAGGCAAACAATGTCAATCATTGAAGGTAAAAATGACATTGTGTGTTAGAAGCAAAAATGACTTCACATGTTGGAAGTATAAATGATGTTACACATTGAAAGTAGAAATGATGTCATATGTTGAAATCAAAAATTATGTCATGCATTAAAAGTAGAAATGATGTTGCCTATTGAAAGTAGAAATCACTTTGCACATTGAATTAGAAATGACATTGCACATTAAAAATGGAAATGATGTAGCACATTGAAATTAGAAATGATGTCACATGTTGCAAGTGGAAATGATATTATATGTTCAAATCAGAAATGACATCATGCATTAGAAGTAGAAATGACATCATGCAATAGAAGTAGAAATGACATCACATGTTAAAATCAGAACTGACATTGAAAACTTGCTTACAAAGCCAATTCTGCAACCAAGCTTAAAACACTAAATAATCTCCCATTTTTTTAGTTTGGAAGAGCTCACAATGTGAGTTTGAACGAGAGATAACATAGGAAGGTCAAAAAGAGCCAATAACCTATGAAGAGTAGGAAAAGAACATAAGAAGTTTTAAGCTTAGAATCATCACACAAATTAAGTTAGCTCAAGTAATAGAAACCAACTACATAGATACCAACATAGATGGGAAAATAGGAAGAATAACACATAACTCAATCAGGAGATAGAACAATCTCAAAATACACTTGCAATATCCAAGCCTCTAGCTCAAATATTACAAACAAGCATGGAGACAGACAGATAATCACTATAGGCTTATAATATTACGTAAGATAGAATAGAAACAAGTACACCAACAACAAAATGTAGCTCATAATAATTAAGCTTATAACACATAAAGATCATCATCATAATCACATCCTAATTATGGAGTCAAAAGTATACTACAACTTATAACAGGTATAAAACAAGCTAAGAAAAACTGCAAGATAATTTTAAAAATGCACATAAATCATCAAATCAAATCATCTTTACTTTTTCTCAAAAAAAAAAAAAAAAAACTTATGCACAATTGAATCACACATTATATCCTTCTCCTTTTTGTTGACAAAAAATGAAACGAAACTCCCCTTGACAATAAACAGTTTAAGCTCAAAACACAAAGATAATCATAGGCAATAAATAGATATAAGAGATACATATCACAACTTAACTAAAAAACGTGGCATTCTATTTGTTAGTGAATTGTCAAGCTCTAGAATGAAAAGTAATAATGAGCATATAACTAGCCATGCTAAGCATAGACTAAAAAGAAAAATATAAAAGGCATAGGATATAACAAAGAAACAAGTAGCAACATAGAAAGTATCATAGCTATGGATATACATAAGAGCTTTTGGATGAAACAAGAGGATTTTAGAGAGCTTAGGGAATAGTTGAAGAGAATAGAAGTGGAGAAGGATCAAGTGTTAGAAAACATTCAATCAAGAATAGAGTGGGAAAGAAGTGAAAAGAGTGAATAGTCTAGGAAAAATTTAGTAAGGAGGTGGAAACGATTATGATGCAAAAATTGTAGGAATGACTAGAGCATGAGAGACAAAGGTCTTTGGCATCTAGAACACTAGAAAAAGGAGAGGTTATATCAAGCAAGATATTA
>MNCI01008673.1:95114-118226 GCA_015680685.1 Gnetum montanum
AGGGATATGGATCGTTGATCTTATGTTCTGATACCCTTCCTCCTCACCATCGTTAGGAGGGGGAACATCCTTTGCTAAAGAACCCGTGACAAGGGGTTCCTCATCTCCTATTTCGCTAAGGACGTGCGGGGCTTTGCCCTTCAGAAAAGTATGTTGACTCTCCTGCCTTAAATCTCTCATACGTTGGGCATCTATGGGATAATAATCCCTCATGTCAAAATCATCCGCAACATATTCAACATAATGTTCTTGCATGCCAATCTGTACCAAGGCACAGAAAAGCATGCGAGAGATTGATCGATCTGGGGGTAACACAATGTTACCTTGCAAATATCTCCACCGTAGTTGTTCGTCTTGATGGAGAACAAAAGTAAAATTAGGAATATACTCATCGGGATGAGTATATGTCATCTTATACTGCTTAGTACTTGGTTGATTTTGGTTATGTTTTTTATCTTGCCGACTGTCTCTAGTATGCTCCTTAGATGGTAAGTTGCTCTTATGAGAAGAAGGCATTTTTATCAGTGTGCTAATTTATCGTATATAATTTTTCTTTGATTAACCCCAAGGTTCATTAAGGCTCATAACGATGTGAGTGATATCCCTTATGTTCTATTAGGCGCCCCGACAACGGCGCCAATGATGAGTGGCGAGGTACCCCTACACTCAACCATACGAAACGAGCGTAGCACGTGCAATCTGGTCGAACTCCATAGACTAAATGCCTAAATGCCCCATGGAACACTTGGGGTTAATCATTCGTTGTCTTCCCAGATTTACTTGTTGTTGTCACGGTGTATGGTTAAGTAAGTCCGAGGTATATGATTTTTTTGGTCTTTTCNGGCACAATCCCTATGAGGGAATGCATGAATCTATAGGGTATGGCTCTAAGGATTTAGCAAACTCAATATGTGCTCCGAGTTCTTCTGCTGCATCTTAAGAGTGTCTTATTTCCCTGCAATATAAGGTTACTTACTCCACTTGCCACAAAGCTTATTAGCACATAATAAATTCCTAAGCTAGAACTAAGAGATTAGGAAGCTTATGTATGTCTAGGTAAGGTAATTACACCCAGTAATGTTCTTAGAAAAATCTTTCTTTGTTCAAAGCCATATAAAAATATCTACTATTTATTATTTGGATGAAATATATGATAATTTTACCATTTGTAGCTCTACTTGGTCTTGAAGAAAATGACATTTAAAATTAATATGTTTAGTTTTTCCATGAAAAACTAGATTCTTAAAAATAGAAATAGCTATATTATCATCACAATAAAAAATTATTTGGCCAAAGAATTCTATATCAAAAAGCTTCTATACTTCCCTCATCTAAAGAATTTACGTGCAATAGTGTGAAGCTACAATATATTTGACTTCATCTAATGATAATGCTTCATAATTTTGCTTCTTGCTCAACCATGATCCTAGTTTATTACCAAGAAAATTATTTTTTCTATTGATGGATTTTTAATCATCTTTATTTCCTATCCAATCTGCATTTGTAAATGCTTGTAATTCAAGAGTTCTACTACTTAGGTATAATAGCCCACGATTGACTATGCCTTTTAGATACCATAAAGTTATTTTGGCTACAACTAAGTGTGATTCTTTTGGTTCTAAGTAATATCTAGAAATCAAACCTATTGAAAAATCTATCATGCTTGTTGGCTATTGCATAATATAAGCTTCTCATGATAACTATATATAGAGTAGCATCAATATTCTTTTCATCTTCATCCTTGCAAAGATATAAACTTGTGCTAAGTGAAGTTACATAAGTTTTAGCTTCTATCATGCCAAAATGCTTGAGAATCTATTGAACATACTTTATCTAAGAAATGAAGGTTTCATCCTTATGTTGTTGAAGATGTAGGCCTAGAAAATGAAATAGCTCTTTTATCATAGACATCTCAAACTTCAATTTCATGGCTTCAACAAATTATTTACTTAAACTTGAGCTTGTTTCTCTAAACATTATGCTATCAACATAAATTTAACCTACTAAAAATTTCATATTATCCTTTTTAATATAAAAAGTACTATTTAGAGGAGCTTTCAAATACCCATTTTCAGCTAAGTATGTATCAAGTTTAGTGTACCACATTCTAGGGGATTTTTTAAACCATATAAAATATTATGTAGCTAATACACATGATTTGGTTTCTCATCATCAATATATCATTTTGGTTATTCAATATACATTATCTCTCTTATTTCTCTATTTAGAAATGTTGATTTTACATCCATTTGGTAAAGCTTAAATCCATGATAAGTTGCAAAATCTAAAAGCATTCTAATAGATTCTAGTCTTCAACTTGAGCAAATGTATCTTGATAATCAATTCCCTCAATCTAAGTAAATAGTTTTGCTAATATTCCTACCTTATTCTAGGTTATTTCACCATGTTCATTTAGCATATTTACAAAGATCCACATAGTTCTAATGATGTTAGCTACTTTGAAGCATGGAAGTAGCTCCCAAGTATCATTCTTTACAATCTACTTCATCTATTCATCCATGGCATTCTTCTAGTCCCTGCTCCCAAGAGCTTCCTTGATGGTGAGAGGAATGGAAAAAGTAAGAGAACATTCTAATAAGTCATGATCCATTGCTTCAGCCCTATTCCTCCTTGTCCTTTATCTAATAGATGTCCTAAGGCTATCTATCATGGATCTGAACCTTTGTGTTCTTCTCCTTGGGTCATTATTAGGTGTAAGCTCTTGCTCTATTTCTGCTTCATCGATTGAGTATGGCTACTCTTCTTTAATCTCATCAACTTGTTTAAATGTTAAAATATCATCATCATTTTCTTCCTCATCTGCATTCATACCTTTCTTAGCCACATTATTAGCCTCTTTAAATAATTCATCAATCTTAACATGAGGTGTTTCAATAATCTTTAAATTTTTTAAATTTAAGTAATGATAAGCTTTTGAATGACTAGAATATCCAATAAACCAACCATCCTTTATCTTGGCTCTTAATATAATACTTTCTTTTAAAAATTTTAAAATATTGAATATTAGCCATTTTATCATACCACAATTAATAAGGAGTATTACCATCATTAGCTCTTACCAAACATCTATTGATGATATAAATGACTATTCTGGCTACCTCATTTCATAAATAATTTATTACATTCTTCTCATCCATCATTGATTGAATCATCTCAGGTATAGTCCTATTTTTTTACTCTACAACACCATTCTATTTAGGTGTTTGAGTTGATACTGAATATTTGCATAACTCATGAAATTCATTTGAGGTGAACTCACCTCCATTATCAATCCTAATAACTTTGATTTCAATCCCTGTTTCAATTTTAATCATACTTTTAAATGCCTAGAAACATTTAAACACATCAAAATTTTTCTTAATGCATGTTAGTGATGACATTTTAGTATAATCATCTACAATGAGAAAGAAACATTTGCTACCATCAAAACCAACTATGTCAAAAGGTCCACAGAAATCCATATGTTTTAATTCAAACTTATTATTATAGAGAGGATTTACTAATCTAAAAGTAACTCTAGTTTGCTTACCATGTTGGCATGTGGAACATACCTCTTCTAGTTGACTTACCTAAGGAATATCTCTTACACTTTAAGCCTTAATGAAATCTTAGATGTTTCCTAAGCTTAAGTGTCCTAGTGTTTGTTGCCACAACCTACTAGTACTCATCTCAGAATAAGAGTTAGACATTGTGATTGCTCATTTATGGAATACAAATTATTTTCTACTCGAATAATGTTTAAAATTCTTTTCTTTTTTTTAATAGACATTTCTCATTCATAAAATAAATACTATAACCTTCTCTTGAAAATTATCCTAAGCTCAACAACTTATAATGCAAACCATTAACAAAATAAATGTTGTGAACTTCTGAACAATCATTATAAATTTTAACTAAACTAATACTTCTTACCATGGCTTTACCTTTGTCATTGAAACATACCTTCCCTTCATTGAAGGATCTACGTATGATAAATTTTGATTTATAACCAATCATATGTTGAGAACAACCACTATCAAGAAACCATGTCTCTCAACTCCAAGAACTCTTTAAGACTAACTGTACAAGGAGATCTGCTCTATTGATCGGTCTCCAAACTTATTGTCCTATTTTGATGTTTCTTGAGAAAATCTGAGTAGCATGGGAATAATGCAAACTTTCATAATGAGAAACATCATTTGTTCTACAATTCCTTGCTCTATGGCCTACAATATCACACTTAAAAACAATATCCTTGTAAGAAATTAACTATCAGTCTTCAATCATACCTAATGATAGAAATTCTTGAAGTAGGAATAATTCCCTTACCTATGTATGAGTTAATGACTTATGATTATGGAGATTATGTTTCTACTTTTATCTTATGTGTTGATGTTTTTGTTGAAGATGATTTTGTTAAGGGACGAGACTCATATCCAAGACCTCTATTGTCATCACTTGACCATTGATTATTGATGATATCCTTGAGCTATTCTAATTTATGGGTAAAAATTTTAAACAAATCTAGCATGGCTTCAGTAACCTTACCTTTCATGTCTTTCTTTAGCAATAACACTTTCTCTTTTAGCTTTAAACTTTCTTGTTCAGTTGATTCAAGTTTTGTCTTGTAGCTCTTAATTTATTGCTTCCTTTTAAAACTTTATTAAGCTTTTCATTCACTTTAACCATCTTCAATTGATCCATTAAGCCTTCTATATCAATTGCATTAGCTTCTTCATATTCAGTTTCAACTATGTCCAATGAGTTTGTTCCATTTTCATCTCTAATTAAACCTACAGTTTTAGAAGTGCTAGGAGTTTCTTGTTCATATGGATTAGTATACATAAAGCTTTGAAAATCATTGTTTGAATCATAATCATAAATCATGGCTAGAAATGAAAATAAGTCTTATGTAATAATATTAGAATCATCTATTATAATATTGGTATAAAAATGAGCAAACAAATTTTCTTTAACATCCTCAAATTTTATACTCTTTTCTATATGTTCTAATTGACTTTTTATTTTGGCTAATTAGGCTTTTAATTTACCAAACCTATATTAAGTGTCCATCGACCTAAATTTAATTATCTGATATTTTTTATTCTTATCATCCTTCTTCTTCTTTAGAAAAATTGCAATCATATAACTTGTTTCATCACAATAATAACAAGAAAAAAAATTTGTTAACTTTTTGCCAACCTTAATCTTTTTGAGCCTTCTGAGCTTCCTAGTAAGATTAACAATCTCTTTAACAAAATTGAACTCTAATATTTTGATGGTTCTCTTTTATTTTTACTCTTTTCAGCTTCAGCCTTGAAAATAATTCTCCTTACTATTAGTAAAACTAGCTCCACCTTTACTGATTTCCCAGGCTTAAAGAATATTATAGAGCTTAGCAACTATCATTCTAGAGAGATCTTTTTTCCACTTCTATGGATGATCAATTTACTTCAAATCTGCGAGACAAAATTTTCTAGTAGATTATATCATCAGATTATGTTTCACTAAGCCTAGTCATCTCATTGACAATTTTGTCTACATGGTTGAAGAAACTACTAATATTTTCGTTCTCTTCTATCTTCAAAATATTAAAACGTGATCTTAGAGACAACAACTTAGAATTTTTTACATTCTTATCTCCTTCATAAATCTCTTGAAGATGCTTTCACATTTCCTTGGCTAATATAAGATGCATAATTTTCATAAAAGTTGGTCTATCTAAGCTACAAACCAAAGCGTTCATAGCTCAAGCATCATGCATAAAATTGTTGGTTTCTTTACTAACGACATTTCAGACATCATCACCATGACCTAGAAGATAAGTCTTCATCTTAAAATACAATAAAGGATAATCTAACCCATTCAACCATAGAGCTTTGTTAGATAAGAATTCTTGATTCTATGCCATGGAAGAAATAAATGAATGCAACATATAATATTAGGTCAAGAAGTGTTGATTAAGCTCCAATACCAATTCTTGTTTCCTAAACATAGCTAAGGGCACTGAGAGGAGGGGTGAATCAAGGTTCTTAAAAAAATTTTGTAAATTAAATAATGGTAGAAAGACCAACAAAAAGCCCCAAAACAAACCTTAATGTAGAAAATAGAATAACTATGCAAACAAGAGTAAATAGACACATCCAGCCACATCCACCACAAAACTATCGCCAACTTCTAGGAGGTAGAGCAATTCTATTAGCCAAAAAAATTACAAAGTTTCTTTTACAATCCTAAACTAAGCATAATTGCTAAGCTCACATCACAAGAGTCAACTTCGATAACACAAATATTATTGAGCTTTTTGAGAAAAAGGAAATAGAGCTTTTACAAAGAAAAGAAGAAACAAACTAAGAAGAAGAGGAGAAAAGAAGAAGAAAAATTCTAGTTTTAGCACCAAGGATCCAAAAATAAGAATTCAAAAGTAAGAGACTAAGATCTTCAACTTATAGTAGTAATTTTTTATAATTGTTTTTTGCACTATTCTTCAAGCAATTCTTAATTTTAATTTCTCAGAGCAGTATGAGAGATGTGAGAAGAGAGAAGTTGTAGTTATTTTCAAAGCTATTGGCGATATGTTAGAGATATAGAATTTTTAAGGCATAAAATAAAATAAAAAACTATAGTTGTTATCAATCTATTAGGAGAAGTTTGGAGTAGAATGTGAAGCTCAATTACTGCATTTGGTATGAGCTCATTGAAAGCTTGGTATAGTAGGAAGAAATTTTTTATTTCATTTTTAGTGCTAATGGTCTTTTTATGGAAATAACACATTCTACTAATACCAAGGACAATGATTTTTTTTTTTTTTTTTGAAACAAACAATGTTAGTGGTTGAAGGTAGAAATGGCGTTGCATGTTAGAAGTAAAAATCGCATTGCATGTTGAAAGTAGAACCGATGTTGTGCATTGAAAGTAGAAATGACATTATGAATTAAAAGTGGAAATGACATTGAAAGTAGAAATGACATTATGAATTAAAAGTGGAAATGACATTGTGTGTTGAAAGTAGAAATGACATTGTGGGTTGAAAGTAGAAATTATGTTGCACATTGAAAGTAGAAATGACATCGTGCATTAAAAGTGGAAATGGCGTCACGTGTTGAAATCAAAAATAATGTCATGCATTGGAAGTGGAAATAATGTCACGCGTTGAAATCAAAAATGATGTTGAAAACTCTGTTACAAAGCTAATCTTGTAACCAAGCTCAAAATACCTAACAATTGCTACAATAGAATTTGGATATTATTGATACTATTATTGTTATTGGAGATAGCACTAGATAGGTTACATCTCAATGGTGGGATTCTATAGAGATTTTCCAGAGGCATCTTCTTCATCGATGGTGATTCACGTAGATTTGTTGAGCAAGTCTTACATGAAGAGTTGCAAAGCTTTAGCTACCATGGTTGGTACATTGTTGTCCATCTTACCCACCTCCTCATCATTTTGCATGATCCACTTTAAATATTTGCATGCAAGTTTGTAGTGAAATTTCCTCTTTTTGATTTTCTTCTTTTGTTCAAAAATTCCATTAGGTTTACTTAGTTACAATGCCAAAATGCGATTGAACTAGATGCTTCCAAGATGGGATGGGATGGAATGGAAGCATGAAGGTCCAATTTAAAGGCTCTAAACCCTTATTATTTAGGAAAAGAAAAATCACTTGTCAAACTAGATAGAAAAATTAGTGGATAATTCGAGTTTCTAACATGTATAATAGGATTTTCATGTTTAAAATTTTAAAAATATATATCTAAAGGATATTTAGGATTTTCATGAAATCTTGAAACCCAAATTTAGAGATATATATAGTTTGAAACATGTAGTCAAAATAAAATTTTGGTGGAATTTAGATAGAATGGAAAGCAAAGAAGAAAAAAATGGATGGGTTCTTGGATCAAAGTTAATTATACCATATGTATTGCTAGGACATGTAGTAACATAACTAAAATTTAATATTTTTATGTGTAAAGCAAAAAATATGCCACTTGATTGTATGTTTTTTTTTTTGAAAAGATAGGGAAAGGTGTGGCAAGTGTGTATTGAACCTATAACTTTTTGACAATATTTATCTTATAGCTAAAGTAGAATTTTGTCATGTTTGTTAAAACCCAAAACTTTTTGGGGGTGTTAGAACCTGAAATAAGTGAAACATAGGTACAACACAATATATACACATCAATTAGAATACTATATAACTTAGCATAATCCACCAAAATCACACCTATGATTTGGATCTTCCAAATCAAGTGTCTTACCACTAGGCTAATACCTCAGTGTTTAAAACCCCAAACAGTTTGATAATATTTACTACCAAGAGATATAACCAAAGTAAAAATTTATTAATAATGTAATACTAACAATGAGACATTAGCTTAGGGAAGAGCATAGAAACTTCCTTACTATGTATTTAATGTAACACTGATAGTGGATGCATATTTCATGATCGCCATGTATCATGCTTATGTATCCCTTGGTCCCACCCTTGCCAACGAACCAACAAGTAGAGGTGGTGCCAAAGAAAAAATATTAAATAATATTAAAAATGATATCATTATTAAGGTGAGTAAAATAGTGGTCTAGACTTGAAATCATAAAATAAAGGTTGTAAGTTCAAGTTTGGAACTTCCAAAGTTCAAGTATTTTGGTTTTACAATTTTTACTTTTTGTATGAAGGGTTTGAATTTGTCCCATAATCTTTTCTATACTACAAACATGTTCAATGCCATGTGCGTGAGCATACACATGCACTAGCAGTAGCAATAAAGGCATATTAAAGAAGTTTGTATGCTCTTCCTTTAGCCTAGTGGTAAGCCTCTTGATTGGTTAGATTTTCATAAGAAATAATGAGTTATAAAGATCTAATTAGACTATATATTTTACGGTAAATATTGTTAAAAGAAATTTTTTGGGTTACAATAACCCCATCCAATAATGAAATACTACCCATTTTGTACTTTAGGAATAACACAACAAACATAATAGTGCTAAAAGCATAAATTGAACGTATAACCTATTAACTTAAAAGAATCAAAGTTACTATTTTAGATTTGAAAAAAAAAAGATTACGAGTATACCTCAATGAGGCGTATGGTATTTTTCCACTTCATAAATAAGGTGACTAGTAATTTTCCTATTTTGATCTTCACGTTGGTCAATATGTTTGTTGAGTATTTAACACCTGAGCTAACTTGGCTAAATGGATTTTAACCCAATTCATGAGCTACCATTATTTGGCCTAGACTGATTACCCCTTCATAGTTTTTCTTGAACAATTGGTGTCAAAACCAAGTGCACCTTTGATCCTACACTTTGACTAAATAAAACAAACATTGCCAAACCTCACATATATGTTGCAAAACTATTATGGACCATTGTTTACGCCTTGGATATAGTCTTTATCCCCTATTGATATTTGAATCCAAAACCTTCTTAGGATTTGAAACTCCATAAATGTTATGTCGATTGATGAGTGGCGAGGTACCCCTACACTCAACCATACGAATACGAGCGTTTCCTCGTGCGATCCAATCGAACTCCACAGATGGACTAGTTGTGGCACCTAGACAGTTAGCCTTAGGTCGCAGTTCGCTGTCTTCCCACTTGGACTAGTATTATATTTGTCACGTATGGTTTAGTCCAGAGTGAGGTGTATGATGTGTTCCTAATCTAATGCTACTCCTGAAGGCAATGGAAGGTAATATTAACTAAGCTAGGCAAGAAGGGGCAAAAGAATCTAATCTAGCCTAAGTGCGATGAACATCCATTCCTTGATCATCCATACACATCTTGGACCTCGTGAACGACTACCACTGGGATTACCAAGCACAGATCCTAGGTACACCACTAGGTTACCAAGTAGTCACACTTAAATGCTCGTAATCAAGTTGTACTCATTCCACGTTCTAAGAATTTAAGGGTAAGAGAGAGACTAATTAGGAAAGCAATAAATAACAATTAAATAAATAAATAAACAAAGTGAATGTTGCAATGATGAAGTAATCTCGATCTTTATTGTCGGTCATGTGCGTGTCCAAGTATGTCACACTCGAATAAAGGATGCCGTACAATTACATTCACCACATTGCGGGCAGACACTGGGAAAATATCTATCTCTGGACAGATCAAACTGCCAGAGTTTCGCTACTGTCTAACTCTAATTTCTGAAACAAGGGAGAGTTGCCTCTTATTTATAAACATGGCGACGGATTGCGATATCGCATACGCAATATCACAGGGGAAGACGTGATATTGCGTACACGATATCGAGGGGGATGCGATATCGCGGTAGACATGATATCATGTACGCAATATCATAGCCCATGCGATACCGCGTCCCATCATACCCCCATGACTGAATAAAAACTCGTCCTCGAGTTACAATGATTACACAGTGGATAGGTATGGGATTATTAGATGGAAAAAGAAATGGGATGATGCCGCAGTATGGGAAGAAAAAAAAATAAAGATAACACACAGAACACACTACAACTACAAAAATTTGGAACTCATGTAGTTCCTGGTGGTGGTGGCTCCTCCATTGGTGCCTTCCCTTTGTCTTGTGCTCTAGGTTTTGAGGCTTGATGGTGTTGAAGTATGGACTGAAGCTTCTCCTCTTCAATCCAAGTGTCCTGTGCCATCCATGCTAGTGTTCCAATGTTTGATGAAGTCGGCACCTCCCACAGATAGGGTAGTTGCGGGAACATTTGGTTGGCCTTGACATACCAAGCCGCAAACACCCGTCGTTTGTCCTCATAGGCTCTGGCTTTTTTCTTGTATTCATGAAGATCTGTTAGCTATCGAGCCAAGTCAGTTCTGACATCTTTTTGTCCCTGGTAGCTGGCTTTTACCACTTCAAGTTCAGAATTTGCAACATCCAGTTTTTCTAACAGCTTCTTGTGTTCTGCAAATTCCGCTTTGTATTTGATGTGGGTGGTTGCTACCTGCTGCTCAAGGTCTGACCTCAGGCATCCTGCTATTAACCTGGCAAGGTTGGCATATCTTAGGTTTGCCAACTCCATGTACTCTGTTAAGTCCTGAATCTGCAGGTCCCGGTTCTTAACTTCCGCTTGGTGGGCGAAGGTATATGTGTCCAATATGGCCTGCCAATCAGTATGTTGAGCACTAATAGTGTTGATTTGGGCCTTGGCCATATGAATCTCCTTCTCTAGGATTTGTTTGTACATCCCCACCTGATCATAGAAGTGCTCATTCAACTTCTCATGTTGTTTAGCCTCATTCTACCACACGCTTATCTCAATCACCGACTTTTGACGAATGACATGTACCTCCTCCATCGAGAGGGTTTAATTTTCTCTGGCTAAACGGCTTACGTCTCGGTTGACATGGATGAATTGTTCTCGTAATTGATGAAATTGTTCATCAAGAACACTCTTTTGCTTTTCTACAGTGGTCAACCGAAGATTGTTTACAACTAGCTACTTATTTTCTTCTTGCAAGGCTTTGAGTGCCTTAAGATGCGCATGGGTTTGTGCTTGTGCTACGGAGGCATCCCAAACAGCCTTCTCCTTTTCTTCCACCACCTTCTTATTTCTGTGATTAATTTTGTTAGCTGCTTGGTTCTAAAGTTTTCTAGCTGGTCTGTGGGAACAAATTGCAGAGGGTCCTGTTGTGCTACTTGTAAGGTCACGAGCTGCTCTTGTAATTTCTGCACTTCAGCTTTAGCATACTTGGCCCTTACTTTAGATAAGACCAGCTTCCCCTTTGTGGAAATGAGGTCTGACTAAATTGCTATGACATCTTGAGGGATGTCAAACAGGGATGTCATTACTTGTCCTATTTGAAGCAATTGATCAAGCACATCCTCATGTTCTGAAGGAGTCATTGAGGTTCCAGCCAGAGTTTGAGCATCTCATGCTCCTGAGAGATCTGCTAGTGGCATAATAGGTACATTGAAGGATTCTTTGATGTGGTCTGTGACCACTTCTGCAGCTCTTGCAGCATTCTGGTGTTGCATGACCACCATAGTGGCCCCTTCACCAGTCTCTAACTGCACCTAGAAAGATGCTGCGTTTCCTGAGATATATTGTGACCATCTACTTTTCCCTCCTCTTGTTTGAATAGATACTTCTCCCCTTGTCCAATCTAACAAAATAGTAGGCTGCCTGGCATCATCTATGACGCAAAAAGATTTGCGTCATCACAACTTCCCCAACTGACTATCTCAGTGATGGCCCTAAGATGGCTCATCGACGGTCTATAGTCTTGTGGTGGTGGGGGCTGATCCTAGCCTATGCTAGGCCCTGCTTCTTGTTGTTGGCTGACCTATGGCTGGTGGTTGACTAGGTTCAACCATCTGTTCTTCTTCTTGTTCTGGTCCCAAATCTTCACCAGTGCTTTTTCTTGGAGCTGGCACCTTTAGTAATTCAGCATATGAAGCAGTCTGGGCCTTTCGGAGGATGTCATTAGTGTACCCCCAAATACCAGCACGTCGGCAAAGCTTTCTGATGAGACAAGGAAAAGGTAATGCCATCTTCCCTGTCTTCCATTCTTTAAACCGCCTCAGGATCTCCATCAAATATAGATGGGGTAGGTTAGTCCTAACCTTTCCCATCAACACTGCACATCCTCTAGCCGCATATGTCGATATTCCTTTTAAGCACTTTGTGGGGAAGAGGTGATATGTCCTAATTTTGAAGTAGACCCTCTCTTCAGTCATCAATTCACCAAATGCTTTATCTCTACCATAAGCCTTCTCTAACCAATCCTTTCGCACATTAGGGTCTGAACAGGTGGATAATCGAGCAACGTGGGGCCCTGTATTCGGAAGGTTTAACACTTCCGAAATGGCCTGCACAGAGAAGTCTACTGTCACACCACAAATATTAACAGTGATTCCTTTCTCCCTATTGTGCCAACATTGATATGTCTCTCCTAGGTACCAGGCACTGCTTTCAGAGAGGATAGGCCATAAGGGAGATCCTTTGAGGTGATCCCTAATGGCCTCAGGAGAGAACTCTACAAATGATTCAAAATTCAATTTCACAATCACCGCAGCGAATGTGGAATTCTCATGGATAGCCTGAACACAATCTTGGGGCAACGTGAGTTGTTGTCCCGGTTCAGGCGCTGCAGCAGCTCCTCCTTCTACCTGCCCAGACCGTCTGTTAGGAGGTTTGTCTTGATGAATGCTAAATGATTGCTCCTCCTATTCTGCATGTTGTCCGGCAGGACCTTGTCTTCCACCTCTCTGAGCTCATTTGCTTCTACCTTGGGTAGGACCTTCTTGTTGTCCATGTTTTAGGGCCATCTGCAATCACACGGGCCAAGCGTTAGTAAGGTTGTTTTTAAAGTTAAGTTATACCTTACTGCTTGCCTTAATTAATGATTGTATGTTATCACGTGTGATATTGCCCAAAATTTTGTAATAATGAGTCCTGTGACTTAGGTGGTTTCTATTTTAGTCTCCCGATATACCTAAGGGTTAAATGATTTTTTAGGCACAATTATTCTAAGTGTTAGAGTTAATTATCCTAAATGATGTCCTTTGGGCGATGAAAAATTTCAAAAAATTTAAGCACTTTTCGGCAAGTGTCCCTCCCCCACGACTAAGCTGAACACTCTGGGTTCAAGCAGGTTCAAACGAAATTAAAATCAGAGTAGCAGCGAGCGAGATATGAGGAAAAAAAACAAGGGTCACTCAATCACAAGTCGCACAGAAAGATTGCAAAAACTCCCCCTGTGTGAATGACAAAATGATGCTAAGTGTTGCGGGGGGGACCTATTTATAGGCGATGGGGACGCGATATTGCATACGCGATATCTCATCCCTAGTGATGTGAGGCACAATAAAAAGAGCGAATTTTGAAGGTTTTTCTTGAAATAAACGTTGTAAATTGAGGACATTGGCTATTATCAAGGGTTCTAGGGTAGTTCTATTTATTCAAAAGGCACAATTAATGATAATGATGTGGATTTTATCAATAAAACCTTGGGTGGTAAGAAAAAGGGTATGTAATGGTACATTGGAACGTTAAAATTTAGAGGGATAGTAATAAGGAAAGAAAATCATTTAAAAATTATGCTGAGGGTAAGAAATGGTGTGTGTGAGTGATGTTATAAGTGAGAATTACAAAAAATTACACAAGTGGGTCCTCCCCAAAGCAGGTTCCAACCTATATTGCCCTTGTGTAACCACACTTAAAGTGCCCGTGGGCACTAGAAGGGTTAAATATAATCTGCACTAACTCTAGAAAACACACACATGTAATTATCACCAGAATGAGGTAAGAATTCTATGTTACACAAGACATGAGCTACAATTACACGAATAGTGAGGTGAGACGAAGTATAGAAGGAATCATAGAGATCGAGACATGAGGTAATTGACCCAGGGCATAGTGAATCCTGCGTGTAAAGCATGATTAACGTGTCATTAACCTGTCATTCCAAGATCAAGACCAAGTCCATTCCTCTAAACAGTGACATCGCATTAGTTCATCCCATGATGAAAAACTATGAGAGTACCAGAACAACAAGGCATACGATCACTTGGCGTGTTATCCAAGGGAGAAGTGGCTTTTGTTTTGTGGCACTTTATTTTTCTTCCTTTTTTTTTGAATACTGAATTCAGAGAAATCGCCAACCTTTAGGCATGGGTGCATGTCTTTCCAGTGCGACCCCATAGCATAGCATTAATTTTTGAGTGCCCTTTTGATTACTCTTACTCCCATTTTTCATTAGATCTACAAGGATCTTAGTACAACCACATTGCATGATAACTCCCATAGACGTCACCAAAGAGAATCTGCAAGTCCCCTTGATGTCACACCCTAATCATTCCCTCTCGATCCATCCTTCTTCAGTTTGGGTACAATGAACATAAAATTAATTTTAAGTTTTAATAATTTTAAGAATATCACTATACCCTTGAACAGAACCTCTTATTTGTAGAGTGGATGAGTGAGTGTAATGGGCTCACTGTTGCAAATAATTGATCGCTCAAGACACGATAACATAAAACACACCTCAACCAATGATCCACATGAGTGTTTTATTCGTAGATGAGATTACTTATAAAAATGTAAAAAGACAAACACACAAAAAGATAAAAAAAAATTTGAAAAATGAAAAACTAGAAAACAAAAAATTGTAAAATCAGAGAAAATGAAAAATATTTATTAATCTTGCTTATTATTTAGAATGGGGGATATCCCCCATAACTAAACGGTTGAGTATGGCAAGGATTAATAAATGAAGGATGAGGATCCTTACATGTTGGAAGTATTGGAACTAGTCCATACCTATACCATTGGGGTTCACACACTTGATTGTAGTAAGCATAGTGGGGCACCTTATACGATGTAGTTCTCGGATAACGAGTTGAACCACTATGATGTTTGTGACCGTTAGATGGTATGCAAGGATTGGATTGTTGCCTTCCATGATTATGTTCATTGGGTCGTATGGTTGTTGAGTGTGAGTTGGTGGCCCTGATGAAGTAACATGAGGCGCTGGGTTCAAAGATAAGGGTGCACCATAGTGTGGGACTTCTGCTGAGTTGGAGGATGTAGTGGCCTTGGAATTGTATTATCCCTTTTTACAGTCGTGTTTAAAGAAAGGACCCTTTTGATGTTGAGGAGGCTTTTCACTGTTGTTAGTAGTACTAGCACAAGTGTCGTTCATGGGTTGTTGCAGTGGTGCAGACACCTTAGGGACAGTTGGTGGCACTGTAGAAGGAGGGAAAGGATGAGAATGTTGAAAGTTAGGAGGTATATAAGATACACAAGGTGGTGGTTGTGTTGGAGGCATGGGTTGATAGTATTGAGGAGAATGGTATTATGGTGAGATAAAGTGCGTTGGCCCAGTTGGGGAAACAGGATGTTGAACAAGATAAGCATTTGGATTCGGATGATATGAAGGGTGTCTCTAGTCTAAGGGTGGATTCCCCCACGATTGGGTTCTTCTTTTGCTACCCGCTTAATAAGCTCTTGGACTTGGTGAGTTCGTAGTTCATATAGTTGACCTTGGGCATACATTCCTAAGGTCTCTCTTGTTTCATTACGTAGCCCATTAATGATATGGTACATTAGCCTTTCCTCGGAAAACCCATGGCCTGGACAGTTGTTTAACAGTGCATAATATCTTTCTAAGGCCATGTCCAAGGGTTCATGTTGTGCTTGTTTCCATCCTTGGATTTGTTTCCTCAAGGTTGACACTCTTGCATAGGTTTGATATTTTTCGTTAAAAACTTCTACCATTGTTGACCAGTGTCGTATTGAATTTGGTTTTAACGATCTATACCATACATTTTCTTGGTCAACGAGTGTCATGGGAAAGAGCTTAATTTTTTGCCACCCATTATCAATGTTATTCCATGTGTAGGCATCGTAGAAGGCTTGTAAATGTTAATATGGGTCTAAGTCATAGCCTCCTGAAAAAGTAGGGAAGTTGTTTAAATCGAGCCTGGGTAGATGACTCTCTTTACGATGCCTACGTGAGATTCGAACAGCCTCTTGTATTTGCGTTAGGCTTGTAGTGGCCAGTGGGGGTTCATCGTCATCGAGTAAGTTATGCTTTCATGTGTTGGGATGACGTTGCTTTTGTTCATGTTTATAAGAAACTCCCACTTCAGGTTGTATACTCCAATCTTCATCATCATATAGTTCATTAGTTTCCCAATGAACTTCCTCAGTAACTGTGGCATTATTATTGTCTTGTAGGAGAGGCATTGTTGTGCAGTTGTGTGTGAATTTAGATGTCACTGTTTATAATTATTTCTTCTTCCTAAGAGATATATTGTTAAGTCTCTTACAACGACCTTGTATGATATAACTAATCTAGATAACTAGCATTGTCCCTGACAACGGTGCCTATGATGAGTGGCGAGGTACCCCTACACTCAACCATACGAATACGAGCGTTTCCATGCATGATCTGGTCGAACTCCGCAAACGGACTAGTTGTGGCACCTAGACAGTTAGCCTTAGGTCATAGTTCACTGTCTTCCCACCTGGACTAGTATTATATTTGTCACATATGGTTTAGTCTAGAGTGAGGTGTATGATGTGTTCCTAATCTAATGCTACTCCTGAAGGCAATGGAAGGTAATATTAACTAAGCTAGGTGAGAAAGGGTAAAAGAATCTAATCTAGCCTAAGTGCGATGAGCATTCATTCCTTGATCATCTGTACACACCTTGGACCTTGTGCAGGACTACCACTGGGATTACCGAGCGCAGATCCTAGGTACGCCGCTAGGTTACCAAGTAGTCACACTTAAATGCTCATAATCAAGTCATGCTCATTCCGTGTTCTAATAGTTTAAGGGTGAGAGAGAGACTAATTAGGAAAGCAGTAAATAAAAATTAAAAGAATCTAATCTAGCCTAAGTGCGATGAGCATCCGTTCCTTGATCATCTGTACACACCTTGGACCTTGTGCAGGACTACCACTGGGATTACCAAGCGCAGATCCTAGGTACGCCACTAGGTTACCAAGTAGTCACACTTAAATGCTCATAATCAAGTCATGCTCATTCCGTGTTCTAATAGTTTAAGGGTGAGAGAGAGACTAATTAGGAAAGCAGTAAATAAAAATTAAATAAATAAATAAACAAAGTGAATGCTACAATGATGAAGTAATTTCTATCTTTATTGTCGATCATGTGCGTGTCCAAGTATGTCACACTCGAATAAAGGATGCTGTACAGTTACATTCACCACACTGCGGGCAGACACTGGAAAATAATCTATCTCTGGAGGGATCAAACTGCCAGAGTTTCGCTACTGTCTAACTCTAATTTCTGAAACAAGGGAGAGCTGCCTCTTATTTATAGACATGGTGACGAACTGCAATATCGCGTACATGATATCACAAGTATTGCGTCCCATCACCGATAAAACCATTATAAACTGACCTTTAAAGTTCCTTCTTTCATCTTGTTCTTTTTAAGGCTTAATTGGTCAACAATACTACATATGAAAGCTTGATTCAATCCTACCACACAATTGAATTTTCCAGAATTCAATTTCTACTCCATTTATGATTGAAATGTTACAACAGTAAGGTGGAATATGTACAACTAGTTTTGAGCATAAAGTGTAATTGTTTGGTAACCCAATAGTGACTTTGCTTAATTCACTCAATAGTAAAGCTACTTGATAATCCCAATAATAGTTACATTAGCCCAGGATGTATATGGAAAACTAGGGACAGATACTTATCATCATAGAATAGAGTAGCTTTACATACTCATTGTACTTATAGATAAAAATTACATTCATTTCCATCATGTTTACACTTAGCAATACTAAGAGCCAATCAATATCAATTTATCATATACCTCGCTAAGCATTAAACCATACATTTTGCATCTTGTTAACTTTAAGTGGAAAAAAAACAATCATGAAATTACTCTTAACTTACTAGTATAATTACATTATCCATTCACGGATTACAATCTAGTCATGAGTAAATACTTTTGACTTGTATGGCTGAGTGTTGGAATACCTAACCACTCATCAGCTACTCATGTTCATGTGTAAAATAATTATTCTTATTTTGCATGTGATTCCTTAGAGCTATGATACGTTGATTGTCACGTTGCTTTAATGTTGTTGCCACTTTCACAATTTTTTGTTAAATGTTATAGAGTTTAAAATATAAGGACCTATACTATTCTTATGATAAATTTCTTAAAGTTTTAAGAATTTAAAAGGTTTAAGGTCATATATTATACTTTTGATAAAGTTAAAAAAAATTTGATAAAAGAGAATATCTTTGAAAGGTTTACATTTGTTCTTGATAAATGGTCAAGGCAATGACTAAAGACATTTGATAAGGAAGATTTTTTTTTTATTTTTAATATAACAAAGAAGCATTTGGATAACAAGTCTTTTATGGTTCTAAAGGTTATTTAATCCTTTGCAAATTATACTTTATTTTAAATAGGAAATCCAAAGATTAACAATTTTAAAGGTCAAGATTTTCATACTTGGTAAACCAAATTAAAATTTATTTTAATTAGAGAAATTTTATGGGGTTACGTTTTGGGCACAATTCTAAGAACCATAAGATGTAGAAAAAGAAATTGAATGAAAGGCTAAAGATGAAGTGGTACTCTCCTTTATTAGACTTTCCCTTGCTAATCATTACTTGCATTTAATTAAGCCAGATCTAAGGTATGTGGTACTTTGAATTCTTTATTTAGTTCATGCTAAGCAATGGGTATTCGCTATGCTCAATCATATGAATCATTAGTGTGTATGCATGATCCAATTGAATTCTATGGAATTTGTTTATCTAAGTAGCCTATATCTTTGGATAGCAAAAGATGTGGTTACTAGTTGTTGTCTTCCCAATCATCATTTGTATTAAAATTTTTCATATGGCTAAGTATGATTGATGCATAAGATATTTAATAAGCCTAGAAATACTCTTCCATGCAAGATGAAGCCCACAACAAAGGTCACACTGATACATCATAGTGGGATTCAAATGTCAAACATCTTCAAGAAGTCTATCTCCAACCAATCACATAACTTCTTGTTAACTCTTGAAAAATATTAAACATACAAACATGCAAATAGATACAAATAAAATGTTAATGATGAAGGGACATTTGGAATAAACTAATAATTCCAAATAACCAAAGACTCAATAATCAACTCCATGGACAATTCCAACAATTCAGCATACTCAAGATTATCTAAATAATGTTAAATAATATCATAACATGTCAAAGTAATTACCAATAGTAATAATATATTAAAAATAAAAAAAATGACCAACCATGATCTAAACACGACCCATAATAGCTAATCATAACCTAGCCACAACTTGTGATTTGCTTAAAAAATCAAACAACAAAGAAACATCACTATTTATCCTAATCACAATCATCCCATGGCTTGACCATAACTTGTGGCTATAGAGCACAACTCATGATTGATCCCAAATGACTTGAAATGACTTAGAATGGCAAAAATGATACAAAGGCTTAATCACAACTTCACCAAAACTCATTATGAATGACCATGACTAGACCATGACCTATTGTGTTGTTTTTTAGAAATATAGACTTAAAACGCAATACAAAGTGGTTGGGTAGAACACAACCTCATCAAAACCCATGATGGGAGATAGGATTTGATCACAACTCATGGTCAAAGTTAGTAGTTTCTCCATGACTCATGGTTAACCCATGGTTTTTGTGTGAAAAAAAAATAGATAGAAATTAATATGAAATGGTCACCAAATGAGCTTAAAAAGAAAGAAAGAAAGAAAGAAACATTAGCAATAAAACATCAGTAATCTAGGAGACTATAATGCACCTCCCAATTTGACAAAACACTGAAAACTTAAAATTCATCAAAATAGACAAAATCCATCTAGATTTAAGACAAGATGAATCTTATGGCAATAAAAAAAAGAGACATATGCATAATAGCTATGTCCAAAATGGTTATAAGATTGAGTTCTCACAAAACTCCAATTTCTAGAAATTGTCAAAAAGCAATAAAATTCGGCAAACTAATCTTACATATAATGCATTTCTAAACATGTAAAGCAAGACCCATTCCAAATAATCATTACAAATGAACCAAGAAATTTTGGCAAAACCCAATCATGCTGATAATTCACAAATACAAGAGAACTAGGAAAAAAATATAAGAAAATGCCATGAAATATCAATCAAAATTTAGAAAGAAAAAAACCAAGAAAAAAGTACATGAACACAACTACATGCACATACAAACCATAGGCACACACTACCAATAGCACTCCAACAATACTACCAAAGGTCTTCAATCTAGCAATGCTTTCATGTCTAACTATAATGGATGCCAAAGTACTAAAAAGAATTGACTATGGATTTTTTAATTTAAAATACCCAAGAATACAAACATAACAACCTTAATCATGTTCCTACGAATAAAATACTATTGGTTTTAGCATGCACCTACACTCATCATGCTCACTATTGAATTATTATCCTTGTTGTGGTTTCAAGCTTAGGAAACCATATGATAATCATTTTGCACATAAGTTAAAAAACAAAGCTATGTAATTTTGTCTCTTTCTTCGAAGAAAAAAGATCAAAAGTTAAATAGGAATTTTATTTTATTCTCTCTTAAAATATTATTGGGTGGATGTAATTGAATAATGGCAACAATCTCATATGTCTTCTTAAATTCTATCTCATTTTGCATGCAAGAGACTTGTCCCAACCATAGGTACCATGGCCCCATCAAATGCTTATAAATACATAGCCATATCATGTTGTATTTAATTATGTAGAAAATTCATCTATTGAAGATATAATTCAAATTTTCAGAAATTCTTCAACTATTCATCATTCATCATTATTCATCAACACTCATCTATTTATCGTTCATGACTTATTCATCAATTCATCATTCAACAATCTAACACTTTTCATCATCCATCATCAATTCATCACATTCACTAATTCATTGATTCAAGTGTTTACAAATCATTAATTCGTTTAATACTCATTGTTCTTATTATATTTCATTTTCAAATAGTTCTATCTTCAATTACATGTTTAGATTTAATTATTTCATCAAGATTTTCAAGTTTCATTAACATTCATTGCATTTCAGGAAGTTGAACAATCACATTCAAGGCTATTCTTGTGTAACAAATTTCAATTGTCAAATCAATTCTTACTTTTGCAAGGAAAGATTATTCAAAGAGCTATTACATTACTCTTTTGAATCACAAAGATATTGTTCTCACAAATTACCAATTTATGTTGTAGAAGCTAAATATTTTCATCAAAGACCCTTTTTTCAAGTTGGATTTGAATAATCAAATAAATTTGAATTGATGATAAATTTTAAAGGATTATAGATTGCAAAACAAGCTTTCCAACAAGTCCAAGATCAATTTGAAAGTCATCCAAATCATGAAGTTATCATAGTTATAATAATTTTTAAAATTAATTTCTTATAGTTGAGTTCACCTTTGGATCAACCGAACTAAGTTGTAATCTTGTGCAACTTTGATTCAAACAAGTCAGTTGAACTATCAAAAGCATGCAAAATAAAAAATATTTTAAAAATTCAATTCATCAAAAACCCAACAAATACAAATTAAGAAAACTACTTCTAAACCTCCCTCATCTCAAGTAGACATACAAAAAAGCCAAAAGGAATATATCATAAACCTCTTAATAAAAAAAATGCATGCCATACTATAAATTTAATTTATAACATATTATATACACAAAACTTGATCATTCCATACATACCTTATCCATAGCCACCATGAAAAGCTTGTCAAACTCCTCTACCAAGTTAGTGCACACTAACTGTAAATACATAATAACATGTAAAATTAAATGCACATGAGCATAAAAAATATATAATGTTGGAAATCTTATCTAACTAGGAAGCATAGCACAAACACCCAAGAACATTAAGAAGCACATCATCATAGTGTAGGAATAATAACTTAGGCATCCAAAAATACAAGTTATTACATGCTTAATGAAAGTTGAACCTAAAATAGAAACTATAGGGAAAAGAATCTAGTTAGAAAGGTAAACATCATGTCAATAATCACTACCTCAAGCTCCCACTAAAATCTAACTAATTAATTTTTTCTACTATATTAATTTGTTTTTGTTTTGGATGCTCAAGGATGAGAAGATTTGAGATTTTTTTTGCTATTTGTTCTTTATTTCTGATTAACGTATTCTATTATTTTTGGAGAGTGTTTCCTCCTTCTCTTTACAAGCGATGAGACGCGATTCGCATAGGCTGTGATATTGCGTCCGTCGTGATATCGCATCCCCCGCGATATCGCGTACGCGATATCGCAATCCGTCGCAATGTCTATAAATAAGAGGTGGCATTCCCTTGTTTAGGGATCCCAGTTTTAGAGTAGCGAAGCTCTGGCAGTTTGATCCCTCCAGAGTTAGATTTTTTCCCGTGTTTGCCCGTAGTGTGGTGAATGTAATTGTACAGTGTCTTTATTCGAGTGTTCCATACTTGGACATGTACATGACCGACAATAAAGATCGAGATTACTTCATCATTGCAGCATTGACTTTGTCATTTATTTATTTGCTATTTATTTAATGTTATTTACTATTTTCTCTCTCTCACCCTTAAACTCCTA
>MNCI01008673.1:123780-135038 GCA_015680685.1 Gnetum montanum
GATGATCTAACGTACTTTGACGTTTTTTAATATTACTATTCATTCTTTTGGGGTCAATAATCACTACCTCTAGGTCTTCTTTCTTGGATGATCTAACGTACTTTGACGTTTTTTAATATTACTATTCATTCTTTTGGGGTCAATAATCACTACCTCTAGGTCTTCTTTCTTAAGTGTGTTTGTGAAAAAGTAGTTTTTATGTTGAAACCCACAATAATTGTATTATAAAAACATCCTAAGATATATAGTTCAATTAGAACTTTATAACTTAGCATTGCCTACTAGAATCAAACCCACAACTTTCAAATCAAGAGTGTTACCACTAGGTTAGCTATCATTTAGCATAAAGAGTAACACCTTGATTATAATAATTAAATAATTTCAATTCTTCATCCTCTTTACTAGAAGTACAAAAAATATTCCAAGGTACATGACAAAAACATTTTCTATAAAGTGATTACCATTGTAGAAAAATTTATGAATTAGATATTCAAATTTATCATAAAGTTGTTTGCATGTCATAACAAATGTTAATGTTAAATGGAAATGATAGATGAAAAGGACAATACTTGCTATATGAAAAATCAACAAGATAAAGGACTTATAAGTGGAGTTTCTTAAGTCAATTGTGATGTGAAAGCTAAATGGTCCTAGATGATATTTGATAAATGAAATGACAAATGACTATAAGACAATGACCATCTTCGTTTGGATTTGGCAAGTTTCTTTTTCTTCTTCTTTTTTTGTTTTAGACTTTGACAATCACACTAATGATTGTTGTTATTGTCATTGTAGTCTTATTCCAATTACATGAAGTTAGTTACAACGGGATAAATGATTAATGGGTTAGTTTACTCTTCTCTTCTCTTATTCATTGGGTATGAGTAAGAGAGATTTTTAGGATAAGTAATCTTTAACATGTCAAATAAAAATACATAATTGAAAATGAACCTAGACTTGGGAGTTTAAAGGATTCAATCTTTAGATGGAAAGAGATATGAACACTTGAGTTCCCTTCAATAATTAATAAAAGATAAAAATGAGGCACCAAAATGAAGATGATAATAAATTATTTTTATGCTTTTTAATTTGAATGATAGTTGTAAAAAATTTGTAGTAACGCAACGAGATGATAGATAAACGGGCAATTTTTGGAGTATAATTAAGACACTGTGAATAAGGTAGTGCGATTTCTTTGAAATCATGAGCAAACACGTGGATTTCTTTTTCTAGAAAAGCCAAAAAGGCAAGGTGGGGTATTAGGGTCCGTGTTTTATAACAATTTTTCAGGTAAATAGCGAAACAAAATGGACCAAATGTTTGATCAATTTTGAGTGGGTCCTGTTACCATGCTCAAGTATGGACTTTATAAGGTTTTCAAACGTGATGTCCACTTTAGGAAAGGAAATGTGAACCATGGAGTGATTGAGGGCAGCCGAATCCCAAGCAGAAGACAAAGCTGGGTGACCGAGAAAATGACAAGCATTGACCTTACATACCCAAAGATTTTCAGTGCCATTAGGAATATCGTTGCTTTCCAAATAGCCGACACCAAATCCATGTCTTTTTATTTTCTCCATGGCAGACATTGAGACTCCTGTGTATGACCCACCTCAGTGCTTGCTGCTGTTAAAAATTCCATCCATCCGCAACCTCACGAATAAATAAATAACTAAAGCTCAAAAGGGTGGACACAAAAACAGTTTCGCACACCAAAATACCGTACGTACATGGAGAAGCATGGCATTATTGGAAACAATAGTCAACACAGCGTTTGGTAGGCGTCCACGGAAATCTTCAGAAAAGGCGGGAATGAATCAAGAATTAGGAATCCATCCATCCATGAGGCCCACTACAACAAACAAACAAACAAACAAGAAGAAGCAAAAGTTCACGGGTGAGGACGCAGGACTGAGGATTGAGTGAGGAGAGACTGCTTGCTGGATCTGAGCTGTTGCGCAGCAGCATGACACGCATCAAATTAACTCAACTCTTGACGCCACCTCCCCCGCAAACGCCAACTCAGCACAAGCATCGCTTTTATTCAACAAAAACGCATAACATGACACCACCACATACATCACATAACCGTAACCGCCAGGCCATGAGCATGACACTCATTTTGCACCGTCCTGGCCATCTGCCCCGCCAGTGGGGCCCCCCTCGAATATTCCGGCATCACCTGCCACAGATTCCAGGCGGGGACCGCCGTTGCCGTTGCCGCTTTCGCTGCCGTGGGCGTGGGCGTGGGCGTGAGCGTTGGTGACGAGGTGCATTTTCAGACGGCCGTCGCGGCGCCACGTGTGCAGCAGAGTCTCCTGTGGCGGCGCACGAAAGCGCACCTCCTGCAGCACGAACCGCCCGTCGCGCTTGTACGACTTATTATTAATTATTTAATAAAGTTAGACTAGGAGGATTTAACAGCATAAAATTAAACTATTTGGAGTTAATGACGTAAACTTAGTCTATGTTGAGTTTTTAAGAAACATATTGATTTTAAGATGATCTTGTATCACATATAGCAATACCACAATACAAAAATCTTACCATATTCACAAACAATAAAATGCCCAAGATCATTCATGAAAACTAAAATAATAAAATAAATTAACAAAAAAATACAAGAATATATCCCATGGAAAAACTAGAAAAACCCTTACAAGAAATAGGCTCTTGGATCTTTAGTAGCTTAGAGAGTATTACAACCAAATAGGCAAGAGAAAATAGAAAAGCAAATAGCATAAGGATGAGAGCAATCACATTGCCTTTAAGACCTCTTGTAATCATATTTATAGTGAGGGATGAACATTCATGGGCAATGTTAACTAAATGAGATTTGGATATTAACAGTAACAAAAGGACTATAGGTAAACAACAGTTTACAAAGATTACTTTATAGACATATGTAGTTAAATAATAAATACTGTAGTAACAACATAATTGATGTAATAACATAATTACAAAAATATAATGTTGTTGCACTTTATACATATTGCTTTCTCCTATTGGTTCACAAATCTTAGAAATTTTAAATCTAGAAAATAATTTTCTCTACTTTCACAAGACTCATATAATTGAAGATGTTTTTTTATCTTCTCTCCTTTTTTATTGTTTGGTATTTACTTTAAAACTAGTGGTAATGTTAGTTTCTTTGCTCTAGATTTTCTAGTCTTTTACATAAGTCTTTTGATTTGATATTATCTTTTTGCTATTGTGCCATGGCCTATATAGATGTAGGTTTGCTTTTCCTAAGAAAGAAAAAAGCAACAATCCTTGTAGTGATTTATGGCACTACCTAATTGATGAATTGCCATTTTAGTTAACCACGATATTGCGTATGTGGTATCGCGTACGTGATATCGTAGCCTGTCTCCTCATCTATAAATAAGAGGTAGATAGTTCTGATAGGCAGTTTTTGGTAAGTTTTAAGTGTTTAGTTTTTAGTAGTTCTTTCTCTCAACCCTTTTCCTCCCAGTGTATGCCTGCAGTGTGTTGATTGTAATTGTATGACATCCTTATTCGAGTGTGACATACTTGGAAAGGCACATGACTAGAAATAAAGATCGAGATTACTTCATCATTGTAGCATTCACTTAGCTTAATTATTTATTTAATTTTTATTTAATGCTTTCTTAGTTAATCTCTTCTCACCCTAAACTCCTGTTAAACACCGAATGAGTACGACTTCATCATGAGCATTTAAGTGTGACTACTTGGTAACCCAGTAGCGTACCTAGGATCTGCGCTTGGTAATCCCAGTGGTAGTCGTGCATGAGGTCCAAGATGTGTATGGATGATTAAGGAATGGATGCTCATCGTGCTTAGGCTAGCTTAGATTCTCTCTGACCCTCTCTCTCTTAGCTTAGTTAATTTTATTTTCCATTATATACAGGAGTAGCATTAGTATAGAAACACATCATACACCTCACTCTAGACTAAACCATACGAGACAAGCTAATACTAGTCCAGGTGGGAAGACAATGAACTACAACCTAAGGATAACTGTTTAGATATCACAACTAGTCCATCTGCGAAGTTCGACCGGATCATGTGTGAAACACTCGTATTCGTATGGTTGAGTGTAGGGGTACCTTGTCACTCATCATTGGTGCCGTTGCTGGGGATGGTGCTAGTTATCTAGATTAGTTATATCATACAAGGTTGCTGTATAGGAATTAACGATACATCTTTTAGGAAGAAATAATTATAAAAAGTCACATACAAATTCACACACAATTGCACAATTATGCCTCTCGTACAAGACTATGATAATGCCATACCTAGTGAGGAAATTCATTGGAGAACCAACGAATTATATGACAATGAATATTTGAGTACGCAATCTAAAGTGGGGGTTTCTTATAAACATAAACGAAGGAAACATTATCCCAACACATGAAAGCATAACTTACTCAATGATGATGAACCCCTGCTGGCCACTACAAGCCTAACACAAACACAAGAGGCTGTTCGAATCTCCCGCAGGCATCGTAAAGAGAGCTGTCTACCTAGGTTTGATTTAAATAACTTCCCTAATTTCTTAGGAGGCTATGACTTAGATCCACATCAACATTTACAAGCCTTCTACGATGCCTGCACATGGAACAACATTGATAATGGATGGCAAAAACTCAAGCTCTTTCCTATGACACTTGTTAGTCAAGAAAAAGGATGGTATAGATCGTTAAAACCAAATTCAATACGACGTTGGTCAACAATGGTAGAACTTTTTAACTAAAGATATCAAACCTACACCAGAGTGTCAACCTTGAGAAAACAAATCCAAGAGTGGAAACAAGAATAACATGAACCCTTGGACATGGCCTTAGAAAGATATTATGCACTGTTGAACAACTGTCCAGGCCATGAGTTCTCCAAGGAAATGGTAATGTACCATATCATTGATGGGCTTAGTGATACAACAAGAGAAACCCTAGGGATGTATGCCCAAGGTCAACTATATGAACTATGAATCCATCAATTCCAAGAGCTTATTAAGCGGGTAGAAAAATAAGAAGGAGAAATGGCTAGATGGGAGAGTGTTGAAAAATATCAACAAGACCAAAATCTCAACTTAACAAAGGTCCATGATAATAAAAAGGAGAAATTGACCTATCACAAGGGGAAATAACCATCTTTGCTGGTACAACAATCATTAGAGGAAGTCGAGGCAAAGATCAATAATATGTTGGAATGGATGTATAAAAAGTGTGGAGAATATATCTATATTATTGGAGATAGAGTTTTGAAAGCTCAAGAAGCAGGAAAACATATCATTAGACAATCGGGAAGAAGGGATGAAGAAAATAAGAGCTCAATAGCTGATCATATGTATGAATGCAACATTTGCCTATACGATCACCCCAAGGGCCAATGCCCAATCTTGTTACATTTATATGAGCATTGGGGAAACATGTTACACCCAAATTTCATACTAAGACACTGTGTTCAATCACAATGGCAACAATCCTAGTCGTGGGGGAAGCCACCCCTAAATTGGAGACACCCTTAGTATCATTCGAATCTAAACGCTTACCTAGTTCAACATCCTATTTCCCCAACTAGGTCAACATACTCTATCTCACCACATTACCATTCTCCTTAATACTATTAGCCCATGTCCTCAACACAACCACCACCTTGTGCACCTCACACTTCTCCTAATTTTCAACATTCCCTTTCCCTCCTTCTACATCACCACCAACTATTCCTAAGATGTCTACACCACAACAACAAGCCCCGAACGTTACTTGTGCTACTATTGCCAATAGCAGTGAGAGACCTCAACAAAATCGAAGGTGTCCCTTCTTTAGAAATGAGCATAGGAAGGTACAGTGCAATTCCAAGGCCACTGCATTCTCCAACTCAGCACAAGTCCAACACTGTGGTGCACCCCTATTTTTGAACCCAATGCCTCATGTTACTTCATCAGGGCCACCAATTAACACTCCAACAACCATATGGCCTAATGAATACAACCATGGAGGGTAGCATCCTAATCCTTGCATACCATCTAATGGTCTCAATTATCATAGTGGGTCAACTTGTTATCTGGGAACCACATCTCATAAATTGCCCCACTATGCTTACTATAACCAAGTGTGTGAAGACCAATGAGGTAAGTATGACTAGCTCCCAATATTTTCAACATGCAAGGATCCTCATCTTTCATTTATTAATCCTTACCATGCTCAACCATCTAGTTATGGGGGATATCCCCCATTCTAAATAACAAGCAGGATTAATAACTATTTTTCATTTTCTTTAATTTTACAATTTTTTGTTTTCCAGTTTTTCATTTTTCAATTTCTTGTTTTATCTTTTTATCTTTTTACGTTTTATAAGTAATCTCATCTATGAATAAGCCACTCATGTGGCTCATTGGTTGAGATGTGTTCTATGTTATCGAGTCTTGAGTGATTAATTCTTTGGATAGTGAGCCCATTACACTCACTCATCCATTCTACAAATAAGAGGTTCTGTTCGAGGGTACAGTGATATTCTTGACATTCTTAAAACTTAAAATTAATTTTTTGTTCATTGTACCTGAACTGAAGAAGGATGGATCAAGAGGGAATGATTAGGGTGTGACATCAAGGGGACTCGCGGATTCTCTTTGGTGACATCTGTGGGAGTTATCATGCAATGTGGTTGTACTAAGATCCTTTTAGATCTAACAAAAATGGAAGTAAGAGTAATCAAAAGGGCACTCAAAAATCCAATGTTGTTCTAGGGGGTCCCATTGGAAAGACATGCACCCATGCCTGAAGGTTGGCAGCTTCTCTGGATTCAGCAATCAAAAAAAAAATAAAGGAAGTGCCACAAAGCAAAAATCACTCCTCCCTTGAACAAAATGCCAAGTGATCATATGCCTTGTTGTTCTGGTACTCTTATAGTCACTCATCATGGGATGAAACAATGTGGTGTCATTGATCAGCGGAATGGACTTGGTCCTGATCTTGGAACAACGGGTTAATGACATATTAATCATGCTTTACACATAGGATTCATTGTGCCCTGGGTTAGTTACCTCATGTCCCAATCTCTACAATCCCTTCTATACCCCATCTCATCTCATTGTTCATGGATTTTTGGCTCGTGTCTCGTATAGCATAGAATTCTTACCTCATTCCGGTGACACTTACATGTGTGTGTTTTTTTGGAACTAGTGTGGATTACATTTAACCCTTCTAGTGCCCACGGATACTTTTAAGTGTGGTTACACAAGGGCATTATAGGTTGGAACCTACTTTGGGGAGGACCAACTTGTGTAATTTTTTTATAATTTTCACTCATGACACAGCTCACACACACCATTTCTTACCCTAAGCATATTTTCCACGATATTATTTCTCTACTACTATCCCTTTGAATTCCAACATTCCTATGTACCATTACATGGCCTTTTTCTCTCACTTACCACTTGAGGCCTTATTACTCAAGTCCACCCACATATCATTATTTGTGCCTTCAAAACTATCTAAATTACCCTAGAACCCTTTAACATGGGCCCACATGTCCGTAATTTCCATTGTTAATTCCAAAAAAACCTTCAAAATTCAGTATTTTTCCCTTAGCCTATACATTGATAGGCCACAATATCGCGTACGTGATATCGTGTCATGTTAAATTATATATACGTGACCCCCCAGCCCCGCAACACTTAACATCATTTTCCACAATTCACGTGGGGGAGTTTTTTGAATTTTTCTCTATGACTTGCAATTGTGAGACCCTTGCTTTTGTACCTATATCTCACTTGCTGGTACTCCGATTTTAATTCTGTCTGAACCTACTTGAACTCGGAGTGTTCAGCTTAGTCATGGGGGAGGGACACACACCAAATAGCACATAACTTTTTTGGAATTTATCATTTCCTGAAGGATATTATCAAGGGTAATTAGTTATAACATTAAGGATAATTATGTCGAAAATAATTTCATCCCTTTAGGTACACTGGGAAACTAAAATTGGAAACCAATTAAGTAAAATGGACTCACTATTATAATCTTTCGGGAAAAATCAGATGGAGATAAATTAAATTAATGAAGGCAAGTAGTAAGATATAACTTAACTTCGGAAACAACCTTACTAATGCTTGGCCCCGTGTGATTGCAAATGGCCCCAAAACGTGGACAACAAGAAGGTCCTACTCAAGGTGGAAGAAAACGACCTAGGAGAGGCGAAGAACAAGTCCCTGTCAGACAACATGTAGAGTAGAAGGAACAATCATTTAGCATTCATCAAGAAGACCCTACTACTATACAATCTGGGTAGGCAGAAGGAGGAGCTGTTGCAGCGCCTGAACAAGGACAACATCTCACGTTGCCCTAGGATTATGTTTAGACTATCCACGAAAGGTCCACATTCACTATGGTGATTGTGGAATTAAATTTTGAATCTTTCATAGAGTTTACTCTCGAGGCTATTAGGGACGACCTAAAAGGGTCTCCCTTATGGCCTATCCTCTCTGCAAGCGATGCCTGGTACCTAGGGGAAACGTACCAGTTTTGGCACAATAGAGAATAAGGCACCACCATGAACATTTGTGGTGTGAAAGTTGACTTCTCTATGTAGGCCATTTTTGAAGTATTAAACCTTCCAAATATAGGGCCAAAGGTTGCTCAGTTATCCACCCCTTCAGACCCTGATGCATGATGAGTTTGGTTGAAGAGGACATATGGAAAGGATAAGACATTTGGAGAGTTGACAACGGAAGAGAGGCTCTATTTCAAAATTGGAATGTATCACCTCTTCCACACGAAGGGCCTAAAAAGGATTTCAACATATGTGGCAAGGGGATGTGTAGTGCTGATGGAAAAGGTTAATGCTAACCTTCCTCATCTATATTTCATGGAGATCCTAAGGCGGTTTGAAGAACGGAAGACAGGGAAGCTTGCATTACCCTTTCCTTGTCTTATCAGGAAGTTGTGCCAACGTGCTGGTATTAGAGGATACACTAATGATGTCCTCCAAAAAGCCCAGAATGCTTCATATGCTGAATTGTTAAAGCCACCAGCTATAAGGAAAATCACTGGTGAGACACAGGGACCAGAACAAGAAAAAGAACAGATGGTAGGGCCAGCTGCAACGTAACTTGCAGGACCTAGCAAACTTCCAAGTATGGAGCCCAGCCAACAACAAGAAGCAGGGCCTAGCATGGACCAGGATCAACCATCGCTATCTCAAGATTATAGACCGTCGATGAGCCATTGCTGAGATGGTCAGTTGGGGAAGTCGTGATGATGCAAATCTCTTCCATGTCATTGACGATATCATATAGCCCACAGTTTCTTTGGATCGTGCAAGGGGTGAGGTGTCCATCCATACAAGAGGAGGGGATAGTACTTGGTCACAACAACTCTTGGGAAATGCTACATCTTTCCAAGTGCAATTAGAAACTGGTGAAGGGGCGACAATGGTGGTCATGCAACACCAAGATGCAGTGGGAGCCGCAGAAGTGGTCGCAGACCACATTAAAGAATTCTTCAATGTACCTGTTGTGCCACCAACATATCTCATAGGAGAACGAGATGCTCAAACTTTGGTTGAAACCTCAATGACTCCTGCGAAACATGAGGATGCACTTGATCGATTGCTACAAATAGGACAAGTAATGACGTCCGTGTTTGACATGCCTCAAGATGTTATAGCAATTCAATCAGACCTCATTTCCACTAAGGGGGAGTTGGTCATGATAGAGGTGAGGGCCAAGAATGTTGAAGTAGAGGTGCAAAAAGTGCAAGAAAAGCTCGTGGCCCTATAAGCAGCAAAGCAGGACCCTTTGTAATTTGTTCCCGCAAACCAGCTAGACAGTTTCAAAACTGAGCAACTAACCAAGCTACTAATGGAGAATAAGAAGGTGGAAGAGGAAAAAGAGAAGGCTATTTGGTATGCCTCTATAGCACAAGTGCAAACTTATGCACATACCAAGGCACTCAAGGCCTTACAAGAGGAAAACAAGCAGCTTTTTGCTGACAACCTTCGGTTGACCTCTGTGGAGAAGCAAAAGAATGTTCTTGAAGAACACTTCCATCAGTTGCGAGAATAATTCATCCAGGTCAACCAAGACATGATCCCTTTAGCCAGGGAGAATCGAGCCCTCTCAATGAAGGAGGTATGCACCATTCGCCAAAAGACAACTATCGAAATAAGTGCATGGAAAAATGAGGCTAAATGGCATGAAAAGATAAAGGAGCACTTCTGGGACCAGGTGGGGATGTACAAACAGATCCTTGAGAAGGAAATCCATATGGCCAAGGCCCACATCAATGCTATCAGTGCTCAACACACTGACTGGCTGGCCATATTGGACACATATGCCTTTACCCACCAAGCGGAAGTTAAGAAACGGGACTTGCAGATCCAGGATCTTACAAAATACATGGCGTTGGAAAACCTGCGGCATGCCAACCTTGCCATGTTAATAGCAGGGGGCCCAAGGATAGAGCTTGAACAATAGGTAGCTACCACCTAGAACAAATATAAAATAGAGTTTGCAGAACGCAAGAAGATATTGCAAAAGTTGGAGATCACAAATTCTAAACTTGAGGTGGTGAAAGCAAGCTACCAAAGACAAAAAGGTGTTGCAATAGATTTGGCTTGACAACTTGCGGATTTTCAAGTATACAAAGACAAAGCCAGAGCCTACGAGGAGGAACAAAAGGTGTTTGCAGCTTGGTATATCAAGGCAAATCAGATGATTCTGCAACTACCCTATCCATTGGAGGTGCCGACTCCATCAAACGTCAGAACATTAGCATGGACGACACAAGATCCCTAGACCGAAGAGGAGAAACTCCAGGCCATACTTCAACGCCATCAAGTCCCTAGACCTGGAGCACAAGACAAGGGAAAAGCAGCTATGGAGGAGCCATCGCTGTAACGACGGAAAACGTCGGCAGCTGGAAATACCGACCGAAATTCCGTGTACACAGCTTTAACCACGGATCCTCGCGAGGGCTAAGCTGGAAAAACGAATCCGCGGTGCCCTGAACGGTCTTGTCGATCAGACAGGGACTTACGGGTCAGTAAAAGCGATGACGATTCGATTATGAATTTTTGTATGTGTCGTGACCTGGTGCGAGAGATCATAAAACGGAGGGAGACAACGACGTAAATAGATCGCTACGAAGATAACGCTAAAAAAAAAGAACACCGGAAAGATGCTGATTCGGGAGAGAAAACAGAGTGGATGTCGCAAAGATCAAAAATCTATGTCTCAATGCTGGATCGGATGTATGTTTGCGTGTATATTA
>MNCI01008673.1:163702-199206 GCA_015680685.1 Gnetum montanum
TACCTGATATCATTGTAAGGAACTCGAGGACGAGTTTTCATTCAGTCATGGGGGTATGATGAGAAGTGACATGCACTGTGCCGCGATATCGCGTATGCGATATCGCAGCCACTGCGATATCACGTCTTTCCCTGCGATATCGCGTACGTGATATCGCGGTCCACTGCCATATCTATAAATAAGAGGTAGCACTCCCCTCATTTCCCAATCCTGGCTAGAAGTAGTGAAGCTCTGGCAGATTGATCACTCCAGAGTTAGAATTTTTCCCATGTGCCCGCAGTAGGAGTCCTAGAGTGAACGGCTCTTTATTCGAGCAGCTTGTAACCTGAACCCAAGTTGTGTACGGCAATAAAGACGAACTTGATTGGATAAACCTTGCAGTACATGGTTTTATTGTTGTTTATTTACTGCTTTCCTAGTGCGCACAAGTACGACTTGATTACGAGCGTCTACGGACGTGTACGGCTAGTCAAGGAATCGGCTGCTTGTCGCAACGCATGAGTACGACTTGATTACGAGCATTGGCTGCTTGGTAACCCAGTAGCGTATTCCAGGATTCTGCGCTTGGTAATCCCAGTGGTAGTCCAATGTGTACGGCTAGTCAAGGAATCGGCTACTCATTGCTAGGCTAGAACGTGTGATAAGTACGACTTAGTTACGAGCACCCACGGGTGTGTACGGCTAGCTAAGGAATCGGCTGCTTATCACACTTAAGCTAAATAGGTGCCTCAGTACGACCACTTCGAGCACTTGCGTTACGTGTGGTGATCCCAGTAACGATTAGCGTTTGGTAAGCCACAGTTGCATAGTTCAGGGTGTGTCCGGTAAGTGGGAACGGATGCTGACGCTAGTTAATTTAGACTTAGGACATTAGTTAGAGTTAGCTTAGTTTCTCAACCCTTTCCTCTGATAGCATAGAAGATAAACCGAAAAATACCAAAAAAATCACATACCTCAGACTTGCTTAACCATACACCGTGACACTTACAAGCAAGCCTGGGAAGACAACGAACGATTAACCCCAAGTGTTTCTTGTGGTGTTAAGGCATTTAGTCTGCGGAGTTCGACCGGATCGCGCGTCCACGCTCGTATTCGTATGGTTGAGTGTAGGGGTACCTCGCCACTCATCACAAGTCATGTTCAGTTATGGATTTTATATTATATTTATATTTTTAGAATCTATAATTAAGTAAATTTATTTATGTTCATTTGTTAGAAAGTCTAGTGTTTTATTTCTAGTTCATGTATTCATTTTAGATATTAATTTTTTGTATTTTTTAATAAAAATTATGTATGTTAATATATATTTCTTTTCATGGGCATTAAAGTCTAGCTATATTATTTCTAAGATTATGATTTTTGTTAAATCATTATATTATATTATTATCTTTTATTACTATGTTCATCTTAAATTCTTATTTTTTTATTTTTGTTTCATTATCTTACCTTTTATGCCTATTTTTTGTTACACTTTTTAACCTATCTTACTTAGGTGTACCATTTATTTATCTTTTTTTTTCCTTTCTTAACACTTTCTAGTCTAGTCTAGGTGGGGGGATATTACAAAACTTGTTACATAAAGGTTATGAAGTTTCTTTATTCTTAGACCTGAATATAACTCACGTTGTAGACTTATAGATGATAAAGATGTTTTAATAAGTATAACTTGAAGAACTAGGTGGACTAAAGAAATTGCCTAATATATAAGGCTATGAAAGAGTTTTCTTCTAATAATATCATGTACTAGGTTATGCTTGTGCTAGTTAAAGTTTTAATTCTAAGGGATACATTTAGATACATATGCTATGTGCATGAAAAATATCATAATCTAATGTTGTAATAGTTTAGGATGGAAGAATTACATGGTATCTAATTATATTTCAATTAGTATACTACCTTGCTTTAATTCCTTTAACAAGTAAAAAAATATCCTTAAATATTTTAAGGAATAGGGTATTAAAAGCTAAAATTGTTAGATTACATGTGCTTCCAAATTATATAACCAATATAATTCTTTGGTAGAATGTAACATTCCTAGTCTAAGATGTCTAGCCTTTGGTTAACATGTGATGATCTTTCTAAATATGTGCTATGATGGTCTTCCTACTATGTGATGATTATGTATGGGTGTATCTTTGATTAGTCATGCCTAGCTTTATTGCATTAGCTTATATGATATAACTTAAGTAATGCATTATAGAAATTAATTGTGATTTCATGAATTTCATTTATATCTTTTCTTATTATGTAAATTAACTATATGCTATGTACTAACCTTGTTGGACATTGTCACAAGCTATGTTATCATGAATACATTATGTTAGTTATGTGTATTTTATAATTAATGTCTCTATAATTGGATAGACTTGGACTTGGATTATCATTCATTTTAGCTTCATTAATTATTTAAAAGTTAGAATGATTTGAAGCTAGATGATATAAGATCTATAATTGAACATTGTATACTTCTAGATGGATTTAGAGCCTATGTGGTAGGGCCCTGTAAATGTCACACCATGAAGCTTTAAAAAGGATTTTAGTGGTTGTAAGTGATTAGTCCAATAGAAAAATCATAAATAAATGTAGATCTAATCTAGATAATCAATTATTAGTTTGGGTTCTATATAAATCCATTCTCTCTAATCATTTACTTCAACATTTGATCAAAAGATCAAAGGAAAAGACTATTAATTTAGTACAAGGAGGTATTCAAAGCATTCATGTCATAGCATGCTTAGCAATAACAATAATTATTTCTAAGTATTTTTATTTGTACCACCAATTATAGCCCTATTTTTGTATGTGTAAGTTTTCTACTATACATTTAGATTTTTATTCAATTCATTACTCCTCTTTTGTTTCTTTTCTCTTTTTCTTATTTTATTCCAATTTCATTTCCAATTCTTTAATATGATTTTTTCTCCTAATATCCTTTCCAATTCTCCAATATAATTTGATCTAGGTAGGTTATAGGTTACACAAGAGGATTTCATTAGATGAAGAAGCTATAGTTTGCTAGTTAGAAAGGTTTAATATAAATTCTTCTATTTTAATTCAAAGTTTTTAAAATAGCTTTAATGAATAATGTTCTTAAAATAGCTTCTTATATAATCACGTTATTTTAGTAGTCAAACTCACCTCCTATTTTATGTATCATGGAACTCATTTTTCTTGTAGAATCATTTCTAGATAGATTTTAGTTCTTAAAGCTTCTAAGAATCATATTTAAGCTTCTAAGACTCATAGAATCATATTTAAGCTTCTAAGACTTGGCTTATAGAACAAAGTTTTGATTCTATAAGGTATTTGAATATATCAAAGCTAATGTGTCAAAGCACTAGTGTTACTCTTGGAGAACTAAATTTACATAGTTCTTTAAAACTAACTTTGGTTATATAGGCTTTATGACACTATTGTAGTAGCCCAAAGGCTATGTGGTTGATGAACAGTGAGCAGTCCCTATGCCCAACTATATGAATCACTAGTGTTCATTAAGCGATCTAGTCGCATTCTGTAGACTTTAGCCCTCTAAATACACTGTGTCTAGGTAGTGAATCTAATGGACGTGATTGTTGTCTTCTCAATTTCACTTGTGAAGTGCAAAGGTATGGTTAAGTGTAACTGAGGCACATGATTTTTATCCTTTTTTGTTTTTCATTAAATTGCCTAAGTGCTAAAAATAAAGTAATTAAATGTTTAACTAATTTAATAACTAAATAATCCTAACATAAGCATCTATTCCCTCTTCCCCTACACATCTTGAACATGTTGCAACACTATTAGGGTACCAAGCGTTAACATATGCTTGAGTGGTCATACTTATGTGCATTAATTAATTGTATGAATTAATTACTTTAAAGCATTAAAGTAAATTACATGAATAATAAATGCATAAAGTAAACATTAAGCTAAGTCCAAGTGCTGCAAGGTTCATGAAGAAAGCTCATCATCATTACCATTCACACTAAAGTGCTCAGATACATCAGTGCTTGAATAAAGATCAGTACACTTCTCACTCCTACTACGAGCACTTAGAAAATATTCTATCTCTAAGAAAACATAAATGTAAGAGTTTAGCTAGCAACTAATGATCGGATGCCATAAATGTGGCTAGTGCATGTGTATTTATAGGTAAGACTAGACAATGCATCAACACGTATGCGTTGATGTAGCAAACCATGCATCAACACGATCACGTTGATGGGATCATGTCAACGTAGCCAAAAAACGATGACTCATCATACCCCCACGACTAACTGAAAACTTGTCCTCAAGTGAACAAAATGAGGAACAAGTTCTTTACAAAATTTTTGGAAGGTATGGGATTATTTGTAGATCATTGAACTTAGAAGGGGGAGGGGGATAAATAAGTTCTCCAAATTAAAAATTTGTAACACAAAAGCACACACATCAAATTTAATGTGATTTCCCAACTTGGATAGTCCAAATGCAGAGGGTAGATCACTAGCAAACCTCCAAACTTTGTTGCTCTAAAATGTGATTGAAGAGTCCACGCCCTTTTTAGTCTTCAAGCCCAACTCTATAGTGTTATGTTGCAACACCAGCCACTCAACCCTGCAAAGTCCCATCGGGCTTGGAATGTGGTTTCTAGGCTTTCACAACCTTGAGCTCCACATTTGAGTGTTGTACCACAGCACCAACAACTCAATCTTGTAGGATCCTGACAAGCTCAAACAAGATCAATCCTGCAGGGCAACAAGAGAGAACAATTACAAGGGATAGATGCAACTTAGTTTATTGATCCTTGTATGTTGATATAAAATACACTTTACAATGAACAAATGATGATACAATGAATAACAATAGATATTAAATTGATAAACAAATGATTTTACAATGATTACATAATAGCTTGCACATTTCCCAATGCATATGATGTTTTCTTATAGTTGCAATGTTTCTAAATCCATCTTGGAAAATGTGCAACGATTGGGTAGTGATCACTAATGATCATGAAAGATGGCTTCTTCATGCTTGAGATGTCTTTTTGCATTTGCCTTCAATTCTAGGAAGATGTCTTTGTCTAGGAAAGACATCTTTCTAAAATATCCATTTTGGAAGACATCTTTGTTTGATGAAAGATGTCTTTCTAGAACTTGCCCTCATTCTATGAAGATGTCTTTGCCTAGTGGAAGATGTCTCTGCCTGATGAAAGATGTCTACTGTTTCTTGAAGACATCTTTACCATTGCTTACTCTAATTCTACCAAGTCAACCTCTATTTCCCAAAGACATATTTCTTTAACTTTCTTTGTCCTCTAAATTCATCACTTCTTGTTCACAACCTTGATCTTATACATACTTTAATGATGACAACTTTGCTTGTACATTCTAGTCCTTGTCCACGTTCTTTAGAATTCTTACATGTTCATTTGAGACCTTGTGGAAGACCTTCTTCTTTGAGTTCTAGATTAGTTCATTTCTTATCTTCTATGTAGCCTTTAGCTCATCTTGGTTTTCCATTTACGTAGTCCCTATAAACACAATAACCACACAACCATGCAAATAACCTTTGACTCCATTTTACTTAACAGTTTGACACACAAGAAGGTCCACATTATTGACTAAATAACTAACACACAAACTGACACAAACAAATGCTAAGTACCCAAGTGTACAAATTTATAATTTCTACAAAAATTGGCATTCATGATAGCTAAATTAAACATCATGATAAAAACTGACAATACAACTTCTTTAGCGGCTTGAAGACAAGGAAACAAAATCAAAAATTCTAAGTTGAGGGAGGTTCTTGAGGTGTCGAAGGACCTTCTCGTACTTTTGATGCTCATGGTTGTTATGGTTGAGGCTACCCAACTGCAGTTGCGAATACTAGTGAAAGATGAAAAGCATCTAGTAATGCTTTCATCTTCTCCTCCTTACTTCAAGGATTGTATATGGTTCATGCAGCATCACTAGTGTGGGTTGATACAGATATATTTCATGGATAGGGCATTGTAGTAAATAGCTCTTTCACATTGATAAACCAAGCTATGAATTGTTTGCATTCAACATCAAACACCTTGATAACATTCTACAGTTCTTGGTAGTCATTCATCCTATGGGTTAGGTTCTCAGTAGTTGATCTTTGATTAGTGAAACATGCTCTACAAACTTTGAGTTCAGCATTTTCCACTTCAAGCTTTTGCTTGGTCTCCTTGTGATGCTTGAACTCAGCCTCATATAATAAGTATGAGCTAGCTAGCTAGTTTTCCAAATCTAACCTTGGCCTTTTGATAGTCAATATTGTCAAGTTTGCATATCATAGGTTGGAAAGTTTCGTATATTCAATTATCTTCTTGATCTACAAATCCTTGAGGTGGATTTTTGTTTTGTTGTATGCATTTAGTCCATTGAAGATGGGCTTCCATACATCACCTCCTTGTTAGAGCTACTGGAGAACCTCATTAACTTTCCCCTTCACTAGTTGGATATGTTTTTCATTGATTTACTTCTACAAGATGACTTGGTCCCTATAGTGGTTCTTAACCATAAGGGCCTCATTTTTCCAAGCAAGAATTTCTATTGCAGATTTCTGGTGCAAGGCACGGACCTCCTCCATTAAGAGATTATGATTTTCTATTGTCAACCTTATTAGATCCATGGTTACCTTGGCAAGCTGCTTTTGCTGTTGTCTCATATATTCAAGCATTTGCTCATTCTAGAGCTCAACATTGTGTAGGTCATGACTATCCTTAGTCAAAATTACATTCTCCCAATAAACATCTAACAAGTCCTTCTGAATGTTGTAGAAAGTGGCATCTACTAAGGATTAGTCAAAGATTGCAAACTCTTTGGCATACTCAGCCTCTTGAAGTTTAGACAAAGGTTGCTAAAAAGCTTCATCCCTAGTTATAGCTTAGCTGAGTACAATGGGATTAGAGAGGTAGGGTTTTAACTCTGCAACTTTAGTAGCCAAGCGTTGATTTTGCTCTGTGGCTACCTCAAGTTGGACATCAGCAATAAGGTACTTGTCCTTTGGCTCCAACAATGCTAATTGGATAACTATGATATCATTTGGAAGATCAAAGACCTCCAAAATCGATTGCTGAGTTGCCATTAATCATTCTAGCAACTCCTCATGCTACGTTGCATTGAATCTCCCACTTGGCACTTCTATAAACATCTACACATCTTTTAGTGCAATACTATTTGGCACAAATGTTGCATGAACATTGAGGACTTCACCCACTCAATCAACCTCCACCTTGGCCACCATTTCTTACCCTTGGTGTTGCATCACCAAGATAGTTACCCTGTCACCTTCCTCCAAGCACACCGAGAAGGTAGCGGCATTTCCAAAGATTTCTGGAAATTGCTACTATCCTAGAATGAACACTGTTACCTCCTAGGCACTAGGATTCAAGCAGGCAAGCACCTGCATTCTTTGAGTAGAGAAAGTTGGTGTTGTATCCTTGAAGCATCTTATAGTATGAGTTACCTCATTTAAGTGATTGAGGGTTGGTCGGTAGACATACGGGTCACCACTCGAACTAGCTTGCTACTGCTACAAGAGTTGCTCATGGAGCTTCTACATATGCTTCAGGGTAAAATAATCCTCCAGCATTATTTCATGAGTGGATGGTAATGGTGGCTACTCCTCTTCTTTGATTGTGACAGGGACCTTATCTTTCATCATTTTTCCCAAGGGGCGACAAGAGCATGTTTGAGTGTATCAATTGAATAATAGGCTATTCCTCCCTTTTTGCATAGTCTTTAGATGAGGTATGGAAAGGGGAGTGCCTTCCTCCCATGCTCATTTTCCTTGAATCACTTTTCTATCTAAAGATAGATTAGCTGTGGGAGGTTCACAAGAAATTTTTCACTCAAAGTAGTGCATGCACAGATAGAAAAGCATGTCATCTTGCTTGGCCTCATTTTCCAATTAAGGTGGTAGGATGCTATCTTGAAATAGGCATGTTCTGCTATTGTGAGTACACCATGCTTCTTGCAGTCCACTCCATAGCACTACTAAACATAAGTTTTTTGACACTTAGGTCCACTTGTGTCAAGATCTCTAACAAACTAGTCCTAGTTTTAGGCAAATGAGGGCTTGAGAGATGGCCTTCATCAAGTAGGACACAATAATGTCCTTAATCTTGATAGTGGCATTAGGCTACTTGTTGTTCCAGAAGAGATATGTCTCTCCCATGTACCACTCCCCACTAGAAGTTATGATGGGCCACATGGGAGAGCTATGCATCTACGTTCTAACATCTTCTAGGGTAAAGTCTAAGAAGTTTCCAAAGTTTAGCTCTTGTGGAATTGAACATTGAATTTCCTTAGACTGAATTTGACTAAGGCAAGCATCTGTCAAAGTGACCTCAAGGCTTGGCCTTGTTCTTGGTGCCTCATTTTGGTGGAATTGCTCTATTTTAGCTTGGGGAATCTAATGGATAGATTCCACTTTGGGCTCCTTCAAAAGAGGTCCTATTATATGAGTTTTAGTTGCATACTCTTGGGGTTATTCTTGCTATTGACCCCTTCCAATTCTAGGCTGCTTATCTCTTGGTTGGGACATTTCTCCTTCTTGCAAACACTTAAGTCCTAGTGCCATCTATAATCACAACATGATTAAGCATTAGTGTTTGGTGTGTAACTTTATAACTCTTGAGTACCTTATCTCTTTAAATTAGTTACACTTGGCTAAGTTGTGATCATGGCATGTTTGATTTTTTTAATATTATTTCATTTTAATGTTTATCAAAGTTTGTTGGAAAGGTTTAACTCTATTAAATTAGTGGTTTTAATATTATTTTATTAGTTAAACCTTGTGGGAGTTATAAAAAATTTGAAAAAATTTTCATCAAAAAACCTAAAGTTTATGGCCCCCACAACATAAAGCTCACCTTCAGTAGTTGCAAGAACGAAAAACAAGGTGAATCAGACAAGTGGTTTGATAGTTATGGGCTTTGAAAATTGTAAAAACTCCTTTCTCTTTTGAGAGAAAATGACAAAAATTCACTAAATGTTGGGCACTATTTATAGAATTTTTGCCTTGCATCGATAGAATCTCGTCAACATAGCTAATTGACAAAATTTTTCAACATTAAAAATGAGGGAAGAACAAAGATTTTTTACATAAAAGTAGAGTCCAAAAAGCCTAGAACATAATGAAATGTATGAAGAGGGCTAGATATTTCACAAAAAAAGGAGATTTAATTGGGAGAATGATGAAGAAATGTCATGAAGAAGTGCACAACTGGATGTAACCAATGTGGAATGAAAAAGATTTGAACGCAAAGATGCCTAAAGGATGAAGAACTTAACTAGTCAAACCAAAGGGGTATGCAAGTGGGTCCTCCCCATAGTAGGCTCATGCCCTTGATGCTCTTGCATGTCCTCAAACCAAGGAGTCCATGGACCCCATGGATGACTAATGGTTATGGTTAGTTAATGACTAAATCACCAAAGAAACTATCTAAGAACTTTGACTGTATCAAGCTGAGACATTGAGACAAACATGAAAAACAATAGTGAGGTGACTTGTGGAAAGCATTTGTGAATGAAGGAGAGAGCGAAATGGGGTCTCATATCATGGTCACATGAAGTGCCTTCTAAATTTTATGGTTAATATGACCTAATAACATCCATCCATAGTCCAAATTAAATCCAACCACTTTCAATGATTTCACATCAACACTCTAAGACCAATCCACCCCCTCAAGACATAAGAGCATTTGCATAGATCAACCACCATTCCTAGAAGAGAAAAAAAGAGAAGTAGGAAGGGAGATGGGCCTTAATTAGAGGGGACCTTCAGGCATGGGTAACATGTCTTTCTAGTCTCATAACAAGTGCTTGTAGTCTGTTATTTTTCCTAAGGGGTGTGCTTTGAATTCTCATTCTTGTTTTTTTTTTTTTTTTGGATTTTTGGATGGGAAGAACACCTTATAGAGACATAACTTCCTATTATTGGTTGATAGTGGAATTATGAGAAATCCATGAAAATACTCATGCACCCAAGAGGATAGACAAGTAAAAAGAGCATCCAATCCCCTTGAAGTCACACCCTTGTCTATCTATTTAATCATTCCCAAGTTTGGAAACTACCAAGGTCACAAGTTCTTTAAAAATTTCATTTAAGATGGGACTAAATATTTTTAAAACAAGGGAACATCATAGAATTTTGTGGATGGGTGGATGATGTGGACTCACTTCCTATTATCATGAAAAAGAAACCATGTCTTAATTGTCAACACCAAAATTCAAAGATATAATCCAGACATTAGTAATCAAATAACATTATAGTACAAATCATCATTAATTGATAATTATAGCTACACTTAGTCCTAGTAGCAATAAAGGAAAACAACACATAAGAAAAGAATAAAAGAAATCCAAACCAAATAAAGTAAAATATAGAAGAAAGTCTAAAATAATTAAGAAAGAGAAAAATATACTAAAAATGGTGAAAAAAAGTGAAAAACTAAGAAGCCACATTTATTGATTAGCATGGATGGCCATTTCCACAATTAAGTTGGAAGGAGGAGATCCAAAAAAATTAAGTGTGCATGTTTATGTATTGAGGTGTTTTGGTCACTAGCTCTCTTAGGTTCATGGAGAGGTTTAAGTTATTGCATGTTGACCATTAACTTTTTGTTTGGGCTTTCAGGTTTGTATTAACATGACCCTAGAAGGAAAGATTTCATAGATAATGTAGGGCCCTTCCCACAATGTTTGGAACTTACTTTGTTATGGAAGATGTGTGGGATTCTAGTATAGAACTCTATCTCTTAGTTGAAATTTCACTTTCTTAATTCTAAGGTCATGTCGTTGCTTGTTGAATTCCTTGTGAAATTTGTTAAATGAAAGGGCCACCAATCAGTTCTTGTCTAGCAAGTTAAGGTTCTTTAATTTTTCTTTTTGTGTAAGACTTAGGTCAAGCTCAAGGTCATAAGCTATTGATAGTGTATGAAGCTCTAATTGGATTAGAAGAGTTGGGAATTTTTCATACATAAGCTCATAGGGAGAGTAGCCAATAGGAAGTTTCCTTGTGGAGTGATAAACACAAAGGGCATCATTGAGTTTTGTGTTCTAGTCCCTCCTATATTTACTAATAGTTTGGATTAGTATTTTTGTGATTTCCCTATTTGTAACCTCTACTTGACCATTAGCTTGGAGGTGGTAGGGTGTTGTTAATTTATGTTCGACCCCTAGGCATTACATGAGCTTTTGAAAGGTAGTGCTTGTGAAATAAGTACTGTTATCATAAATAAGTACATATGGCACCCCAAACTTATTTACAACAGTTGCAGCTTCCACCCATTTTGTACAATAGTTAATAGTGACTATGATGTATGCCTTTCCACTTGACATCAAAGTGATGGAACCCATGAAGTTAATGCCTTAAATATTAAAGGACTCTAGTGGTTGGATCTACTACTAAGGTCCCTCCATATGAGCAATCATTCTACCATCATGTTGGTAGTGTTCATAGGAGCGAATTAAATGGTGAGCCTCGCTGAAAAGTGTTGGCCAATGATACCCTTCCATGAGGATCTTAATGGTCATGAGCCTCCTAGCATAGTGGTTCCCACAAGGGCCCTCATGAGCATCTTGGAGCATGTGTAGTTGATTAGCATCCAATACACACTATCATGCCAAGCCATCAGCACACATCTTGTAAAGATGTCCATTGATTTATATGAAGCGTTTGACCTAGTGAAGAAACTATTTGAAACACCATAAAAATTTTGGGCTTCAACTTCTTGATTGCAAATTTTGCTAAGTGTCAAAATGGTGGCACTTTGCCCAAGTTTTTCTAAGTGTTAAGACTACACTTTGTACACACTTGACTATGCTCTAGAGTATAGTTAGAGCATAGTCTACATGAAACACCAATTTTGCACAATTTTTCTAACTGTTGAGTGTAGTTAGAGTGTAGATAGTTTGGAAGCCTAGTTTCTGCCATAATTTTTCTAAGTGTTGAACATAGTCAGCCCCAGATGCCTGATTCTATAGAATTTTCTAACTATTGGGACTACACCTCCTGACTATGATCTAGAGTGTAGTCATTCTAGAGGCCAGATTTTGTATATTTTTCTCTAAGTGTTGAGCCTACGCTCACTACGCTTGGGAGTGTAGTCAACACTTAGCCACATTTTGCTAGTTTTGCCAATTTTCAACCAAATTTTTGCCTCAGTGTGGGATTATGCTCTCCTTACACTCTAGAGCATAGTCTAAGCGTAGTTGGCAAAAATGGCCTCCAAAGGTCCCCGAAGCACAGCATCGGCATTTGCATCAACTTTAGCACACCTCCAATAGTAGCATTTGTCATTTTTGCATCCCCTCTTTCCCAAAAATTGTAACTACACTCTAGAGTGTATACTCTAAGTGTAGTCTCCAAAAGTTGCATATTTAGCATTTTTTGACATGTTTTGGCATTTCTCAGGTACATTGCGGTCTTCTCCATGTAGTTCGACAACGTAGTCACAATCTCTCAACTTCACAAACTCTGTTAGGGCAACAACACTACTCAACACTGCAGAGCCTAACACCAGAGCGTAGTTGGGATGAGTGTAGTCCCAACTTCCCCAGAGCGTAGTCCCACCTACTGCATTGCCATGTGGTGCCTGATCTGCATTTTGGGTCAACCCTAGCCCTATAAATACCCTTGGACCCCCAACATTTTGGGGGTTGGTAGTTGGCATCTTCATTTTGCATTCAGCATTTTGGCATTTTGGCACTTAGCTTCTTGGGAAAATGAGACCTAGATGGACCGGTAGAGGGGCAAGGTTGCACACCATGGTTCACCACAGCTCCATTATAGTTCTACTGACCATAGCCCATAGTACACTACGGTGGCCAACTTGGTAGGCACAGACACCATGATAAGTGCCAAACTTCACATCCTGACACCACCGAGACTATGACTATGCTCTCCATTATGCTTGTTGTACACCGTGTACCCTTTAAACCCATTTTGGAGTTAACTATGCCTCCATTTGGGGTAGTGTTTCATTTCTCTCTCCTATTTCTTTGCATTTTATAGCATTTTTCCTACATTTTCTTACATTTTTCACATGTTGTCACATTTTACTATGCTTAGGCGATAGTCTCCATGGGTTGGCATCCTCATTTCAGCTGGAACCCTTGACTATGCTCACCCCCCTATTTTGTGACTATGCTTTGCACTTTATGTCATGAAAAACTGCTAGAATACTTAGCACCATTTTATGCCATTTTAGCTAACCACGCCATCCCCCATTCACACCCACCTCCCCAGCTATGATCGACAAAGTCCCTGTTCGATCAACAAGATGTCTAGGGTGCTCCACCTCTATTTTCCAGCAAGGCCCTCATGTAGAGGCAGGGTTAAGGTTGTGCATTCGTTGACCCCTCAATGATTCTAGCCACCAATGTTTTCAATCGTTAAACTATTATTTCTTCTTGTTGCCCCATTCCTATGGCATCTCATGAGTGAGAAGATAGGTAGAATTCCATTGCACCAGTTAGGTTCAATGGGTACTTGTTTAGTTATAGCACCACCAAAGAGGAGTTCATTAAAAAACTGATCTAAAACTGTGCTCTCCTCCTCTTTATTATCCCATCTCAACTAAGACAAGTGGTCAGCAACCATGTTCTCGGTTTCCTTTTGATCTACCATAGTGAGATCGAAATCTTGCAAGAGCATTAGAAACCATATGACACAGGGGCTTACCATTAGCTTAATCATCAAGAACTAGATTACGCTATCATTTGTGTGCACAAACACCTTGTACCAAGCACATAGTGCCTAGATTTCTCCAAGGCAAACACCACTACCATTAGTTATTTCTCTATTATGGTGTAGTTAAGTTGCGCATCCACAATGCTTCTGCTTATGTAGTGGATGTAGTAAGGATGTTTTTGATCATTCAACTACATGAACATGGCTTCCAAGGCATAATTGGATGCATTTGTCATGATGTGAAAGGGCCTAGACTAGTTCGATTCTTGTAGAATTAGAGTTTGTATGAGTTTTTTCTTAAGTTTCTGAAATGCACATTCACATTCCTTGGTTAAGATAAATAGAGCATCCTTTTTTGTCAGCTCCACCAATAGTTTTACAATCTTAGAGAAATTCTAATGAATCACTAGTATTAGCCAATGTGTCCAAGGAATGACCTTACATCTTTAACTATTTCAGGCTATTGGATAATTCCTTCGATGACCCTTATTTTTTCTAGGTTCACCTCAATCCCTTTTCTTGAGATTTTGTGCCTCAAGATAATGCCTTCCTAGACCATCAAGTGGCTTTTCTTCTAATTGAGCCTAAGTTTTGTCTTCACACACCTTTTTAGCACTTGCTTAAGATGGTCTAGGGCTTGCTCAAATGTAGCCCCATAAGTGTAGACATCATCCATGAAAAATTCCACCTTGTCACCAATCTATTGTTGGAAAATGCTTAAGACAAGGTGTTGAAATATGGCAAGAGCATTACACAATTGAAACAACATCTTCCTATATGCAAAAGTCCCCCAAGGACTTGTGAATGTGGTTTTGGCCTGATCCTCTAGTGTCATCTGGATTTGTTTATAGCCACTATAACCATCTAGAAAGCTATAGAAGCAATTCCCATAAATGGTATTCAACACCTAGTCCACAAATGGCAATAGAATGTAATCCTTGTATGTTGCCATATTCAACAACCTTTCTTTGGCAAACCCTCCATTTTCCACCTTTCTTTAGCACAATCATAAGTGGGCTAACCCACATGCTATTTGCAATGGATTAGATGAACCCTACCTTGAGAAGTTGTTAAATCTCCCCTTTCATGATCTAATTCAATTTTAGGTTCAACCACCGTTTACCACTTTAGTTTAGTGGAAGGATCCATGTAGATGCGATGCTAGCATATCCTAGGATCAATTTTAGTGAGTTTAGGATATGTCCAAGAAAAGGTTGTTGGCCGTTTCTTAACCACCTCTAATAGCTTCTTTTTCCTTACAAAAGCAAGGTTGGAATTGATAATGACTAGCTTACTAATTTTCAGAAAAGCATATATTATTTTGACTGGTAGAGTTTTTAATTGAAGGGACTCCTATTCAAAACTTTCAAGGATCTCTAACTCTCCCTAATTGGTGTCATCAAGTTCATCAGAGAGTTGGTGATGGATTTGCTCCATCTCATCCATGCCTTCAATGTAGGTACTTGTCAAGATTTTAGTTTGTTCCATGCACAAAGTTGAGCTATTTTCAGGATTAGCTATCAGTAATTGGATGTCCTCTTGTTTTGTGGCTACTATGTAAATGCACCTTTGAATTTCAAATACATTTGCACACTACCTACATGTTGTGATTATTGTAATTTTTCCAAACCATAATTTCTGCACATAATGGTACCATGTGTCACTATACACAATGCATGGAACACGCTTCCTCTTGATTTTTCAAAAATTATTTATCTTAGAAATTTTGAAGGGAAGGTCTCTAATTTCTAGTTGTGCATCTATTATGCTTAGTCAAGCCCTTCCCATGATGATTGAGAAGTTCCCCTTATAGTTATCAACTCTAATCACTAGGAAGTTAGTAGGATAGAATCACCCATAGACGATGGTCACAATGTCCTCCACAAATCCCAAGGAAACCGTGATGGACTAATGTGCAACTCAAGATGAATGTTACTCTTCTTAAGAGGAGACAAGTTCTAGGCTTTGTACATTTTATGAGAGATCAAATTTACACCAAAACCTAAGTTCAAAAGAGCTTTGAGAGGCTCATTCCCAATGATTTGCACATAACTTAGGGGACTCCCAAGATCATATCATTTTCTAGGAAGGTGACTAGCCTTTATCCAATTAGTGACCATATGCTTCAACATTACAATATGCACTTTGGAAGGCATTTGGTTTAAAGGGATTAAGAAAGGTGTTGTGGAGGATGAAGGAGAAGCAGGGTCATCAACCATAGGTATCTATGAGGGCTTAGAAGACTTGTTGGTTAAAAAAAAAGTCTTTTGGGGCTTATTCTCTAAACCACTCATCTTGGGGGTTGACTATAAGTTAACAACCCTTGTGGAATTTCTTTGTTGTAGCTAGGCAGGAATTTCACCCTACATGAATGGAGCTTGTGGCAATTAAGTTGAGGATGGAGGTACAGATGTAGAAGGATGAGGAGGGTAGAAAGGGAATGGGGACTCCCCACATGGAGATTGAGCTCTATAGTATTCATGAGGGTAGTAGTGTTGTTGGAAGGAGGTGTGATTAGAAGACTCACATGGAGAAATTACTTGTTGAACATAGTATCCATATGGATCTAACTAATAATAAGGGTATTATTGCCTTGATGGTAACATTCCCCATAACTACAAGTGCTGCCACTACTAGTACTGCTCATGAGGTTAGGATGCAACTCCACTCAGATAATAGGCTTGTTGTTGGTGGAACTATCTATAGTTACCATGAGTATAAGGCAACCTCATGGGTGCTTACCTTCTTGCCAATCTAGGATTTAGCATGTACACCCTTGACTCCTACAAGTGTGACACAATGGGGCAACATCCCTTAGGATGTTCATATTGGTAGATGTCACACCATCTATCATCATCTATTTTAGACTCTGCAACCTCTTTGATAGTGGTAGCTTTGCCCTTATCCCTTTGATGGATACATTTAGCTTCATTCTTCTTTGATCATAATCACTACCTTACTCTTTGGACTCTTCTATAATTCTCAGGGTAGTTTGGAACATTTTGTCTAAAGAGTTCCACATTTTATCTACCTTGGTCGATATTTCAGAAATAGATTTTTGTATCAGCAAGGTTTTACATGGCACCACTTAATCAATTGGTGCCTCCTCCTCATTATCATAAAACTGAACCTCCCTTTTGTGGATGGAAGAGTCTTGGTTGTACTCTTCAGCACTTTTTCTTTTTCTTAACTCTCCTTCTTCTTTGGCCACCTATCCAATCAACCTTTGGATTTGATGGATTCTTAATTTTGAAAGTCTTCCTTGGGCATTAATCCCAATACTTCTTTGTGTTTCTGTTCTAAGCCTATCTATGATATGGCAAAGTTGCTTCCTTTGAGAAAATTCATGGCTTAGGCACCTACGCAACAAAGAGTATTATTTTCCCATGACTGCATCCAAGGATTCATGCATTTCTTATCTCCACCATTGGATCTGCTTAGATTAGACACTTAGAAGTATGTTTAATATTTGTTATTAAAGAGTTCAAGCATCGTACTTCATCTTTTGATTAATTTTGGTTCTAAGGATAGGTACCAACTTTCAACCTCCTTGATGAGTGTTCTAGGGAATAACTTTAACTTTTTTCATTCATTCTCAACATTTGCCAAGAAACAGTCATCATGAAAGGCTTGGAGATGATTTTGTGGATCAAAATTATATCCTCCTTTGAACTTGAGAAATTTGTTCATGTCCAACTATTTGATCTGGCTGTCTTTCACATGAATTGTTGGAATTCTCATGGCCTCTACAATATTTAACATGTTTCTAGTTGCAAGTAAAGGCTCAACATAGTCATAGCTCTTATGATGGTTATAATGTCTATGATGCTCCCTACTGTCACTTATTTCGTAGTGGTGGGCCTTCCTTGATTACCCACGCCCTTGGTCTCTATTGTTTCAGTGGGTTCTATGATCATCTCTATCCTGTCAGTCACCTTCATCACAGTCTTGTCCTCTACGACTTTGGTTGGAACTAGAGGAGGAAGAATATGAGGACAATGAAGGTGAAGAGGAAGGGGACATAGCCCTAGAATGGTGCATGCTACTCCCTCTTTGTTGGTCACAATGATGATCATCATGTTTATCTTTATCATGGTGCTTATCCAAGTTCCTGCCTTGACTTCCTCCTTTGGAGCCCCCATGGTCATGGGACTCATTCTTCCCTGAACTAGGGTTGTTTATAGTGGATTGTAAATTTTGGTTAGGGCCCCCTTCATCAAAGAAAAGGGGAGGAGAGTCAATGAGCTAAGAACCCCCAAAGAAGGGATCCTCTCCATCCTTTTGAACTAGCAAGAACAAAGGGTTTGTGAACTATTTTCCCTTTGAAGCCTTATAGTGAGTCTCCTATTGATGATCTTTCCTCCATTGTGCCTTAGTGGGATGGTAATCCTAATAGTCATGGTCTTGCACAATGTATTCAGCATTGAGCCCTTGGATGCCCAATTTCATAAGAATGTTGAGTAGCATCACAAGAACTAATCAATAAAGTGGCAACACAATGTTGGCTTCCACGTCCCTCCACTACATCTATTCATCCTAGTGTAGGATGAAGGTGAATTTTAGAACATACTCATTTGGATGAGTATAGATCACTTTGTATTGTTGGGACATAGGTGGTTTTGACCCTTCACATCTTTGCTTATTGGATCCTCCTTCGTATGGCAGTGGAGAATCTCCCTTGTGAGAAGAAGTTATATTAGATTAGAAGAAAAATAGTATGGCTTTTTTGTTATTATTATTTTTTTAATGATATCGACTCTAGGATTTGTTACAACATTGTTATACAATTTTACTATCTCTGAGGTAGTGCACATAGCTAACTAAAGTCCCTCGTAAGAGCGCCAATGATGAGTAGTGAGAAATTTCTACACCCAATCACATGAATCACTAGAGTTCACTAAGAGATATGGTCAAATTCCATAGACTTAAGCTTTCTAAGTGCACTATGTATTGGTAATAAATCTAACAGATGTGATCGTTGCCTTCTCAATTTCACTTGTGAAGTGCAAAAGTATGGTTAAGTGTAACTGAGGCACATGGTTAAGTGCTAAGGATAAAGTAATTAAATGTTTAACTAATCTAATAACTAACTAATGCTTAACTAATCCTATCATAAGCATCCATTCCCACTTCTTGTACATATCCTGAACATGTTACAATGCTATTGGGGTACCAAGCATTAGGCACTACTAGGATTACCAAGTATTAACGTATGCTTGAAGTGGTTATACTTATGTGCGTTAATTAATCATATGAATTAATTACTTAAAAGCATTAAAGTAAATTACATGAATAATAAATACATAAAGTAAAAATTAAGCTAAGTCCAAGTGCTGCAAGGTTCATGCAGAAATCTCGCCTTCATTGTTGTTCACATCGAAGTGCTGAAGTACATTAGTGCTCGAATAAAGATCCGTACACTTCTTACTCCTACTGTAGGCACTTATAAAGTATTCTAACTTTGGTAAGATAGAAATGCAAGATTTCAGGTAGTAACTAATGATTGGATTCCATAAATGTGGCTAGTAAGCGAGTATTTATAGGCAAGACTAGACACTACATTTACACATATGCGTGGACGCAGCAAACCATGTGTTGATGTGATCGCGTCGATGGGATCATGTTGAGGCAAGCAAGAAATAATGACTTATCAATGGTGCTAAGGCTTTTGAACCATTTTTAGTTCTACATGATCTTTACTTTACAAGCTTGCAATCTTTGTGTTTAGAAAATGTAAAATTCTAAGGCTCATGCTAAAAATTTGGTTACTGCTAATATAGGGAAAGAGCTTAATTGAACCAATAATTAGGTGTACATCATTTTCATTTATCATGTGCTTCTACTTGAAGCTTGTGTGATGACTGAGCTTCTTCATAGAAATAAATTTTAATTCTATAGTTCAATTTTAAATAGCTTTATCAAAAGATCTTCTTTTTCAAGTCTTACTAGTTTTCACTTATTTAGCTAGATTAAAATTCCATTAAGTACATTCCTATTTCTTTAAACTCCACATCATAATATTAATAATCTCTACTCTTAAACTTCAAGATCATTGAACTTTATCTCTTAGATAAAACAAGCTCTTAATCATAACATATGCTCGAGCTTAATTCTAGAACTTACATTTAAAAGGAAAAATTTTGGCTTTTTTTATCAAGTACATGAAAATTTAGGTCCTTTGTAAAACCAAATTTTAATTCTATGAACCAGTTCTAAACAGCTTTTCCAAGAGCTCTCCTTTTTTGAACTTCATTAATCCCTACCATGGTTAGCTAGATTAAATATTTTATTTAACATGTTCATTACTTAAGCTTATTTATAAAATTCTCATCATTTTTATTATTTAAAAGTTCTGATCTCCTTTTACCCTATTGTTTGGATAAGACAAGCTGTTAATCATAATCTCTATTGTGGCATGATCCTTGGTCTTTGCATCTGAAAGATATAAGCTTGGCTCTTGTGCTTATGTGGTAGAAATCTTTGTAAAAGCATGAATTAGTTCTCATGATGGACTTCAATGATGATTCTTCTTTAAGAATTGAGTCTTTGTATAGAAACAAATTTTGGTTCTACTACAAGAAGATCTAGACATAGTTCTTATAATAATCAATCAATATTCATTGAGCTATAAAAACTAATTTACTTATGCCTTACCCTAATGCTTGATTCTAATCTTTGGATTATTACATTATTGCCACTTTAGATCCATGCCTTATGTGTTTAAACTTTTAAATGTGGAAAAGTCTCATGGAACCAAATTTTTATTTCTAGCCACTAGCTTAAGTAATTAAGCTACCATAAGGAATAAGATGCTATAAATTCAAAAACAAAACTATCATACTTTTATCAAGTTTGGAAGATTTGATCCATATAATAAGAGGTACTCATCTTTCTAAACTCCAAGCTTAATAATCTTGATCCAGCTTGTTGAAGTCTTATGATAGAAAATATTCTCTAAGAATAAAAATTAACATTAATATTTGGTGATAAATATTGTAATTCAACAACAATGTCATCAGCTAAATTCAAACTCTTGGTTTTAAACCTATACCTCTATTAACTTGATTTTTAAAGTATAAGATTTTATTTTCTGGTGATTTTACCTTTATCTGTTTAGAACTTATTAAAGAGCTTGAGCTTATGTTTTGAGTATCTATCCTTAATAAAAATTCCATTTGATGGTATAGCTTAAACACAAAACTCATGTGTTTTTTGGGCCTTCAACTATGATGAGGAACAAGTATTCCCTATGCCCAACCATACGAATCACAAGTGTTCATTCGCAATCTAATCAAATGTCGTAGACTTAGATCCTAAGTCGCCTTAGTCTTAACCTATGAAGCCAAGGGTTGTATGATTGTTATTTACCTAACTCACACTTACGTTATTAGTACATATGGTTAAATCTGAGTTAAGGCACATGATATTTTTTTTATAAGTATCTTTATATATTTTCGTCCTAATGGCTAGATGAGTGAATGAAGATTTAATAATTAATAATTTAACTACTTAGCTAATCTAGTAATTAACTATCCTAACATAAAATAACCATTCCCACTTACCACACACATCTTAAAATAGTATTGACGCTACTAGATTACCAAGTGGCTATTAGTGGACATACAAAATGGCCACTAATAGGATTACCAAGGGTAATGCGTTATGCTCAAAGTGGTCGTGCGTATGTATTTATGGTTAAGTATATTAACTAATTAAGACCATGAATGTAGATTGCATTAAAATTAAAGTGCAAGTAGAACAAAGTAAACTAATCCAAGTGCCGCAATGAATATCATAAATCTCGATTTTATTGTTGTTCACACTAATAGGTTCAGGTATATGGCATTTGAAGAAAGCACCATACAATCTCTTTAATTCACACTATAGGCACTCAGAAAAAAATATTCTAACTCTTGAGAAATAAACTATAAGGGCTTCACTATGCTACCAATCTAAGATGTCATAAATGTAGGTGGTGATTGCATTTATATAGGCCTTACCAGCATCAACATTGACACATTTGTGTCAATGCATCTAACCATGCATTGATGGGGATATGTCTATGGGGTTGCATCAACACATGCTCATTGATGTATCCTATCTTGACACAACTCATCATACCTCAAGACTGACCAAAAACTCATTCTCAAGTGAACACAAATAGGATCGAGCTTCTTACAAAATTTGGAAAAGTATGGAATTTATTAACTAGCAAATAAATAGACAAACTCTACTCACATTGAGTGCTAGATTGTATGAGATTACAAAAATTAGTGTCCATTACAACCATATTGGATAGTTTACAAACTTTTAGTAGGCATTTATAGAGATGTTGAAGACGTGGTAGATTCTAAAAGAATTCCTAGAGGTGGAGGCTCCTATGGTGCTGAAGGTCCTTTACCTAGTTCCAATGTTGATGATGGTTGAGGCTAACCTATTGTTGCTACTACTATTGATGGAATTTTGAAAGCATACAGTAATCCTTTCATCTTTTCCTCTTTACCACATGAGTCATAGGTAGTCCACATAACTTCACTGATGTGGTTTGGAGTAGGGATGTCCCATAAGCACAACTTTGAAGGAAACAACTCCTTTATGTTGATAAACTATGCTGCAAATTGTTTACGTTCAATATCGAATGTCTTTACTAGGTTCTACAATTCATGGTACTCATTCATCCTTCAAGCTAGATTCTCAACAATGAATCATTGATCAGCGAATTTACTTTTGAGAACTTCAAGCTTTATGTTGGTTGTCTCCAATTTTTATTTTGTTTCCTTGTCATACTTGAATTCTACCACATAAAAGAGGTAGGAACTAGCCACCTATTTCTCCAACTCAGTGCTTGATTTCCTTCCTGTCAACATAGCCAAGTTTGTATAGCAGAGATTAGCAAACTTCATGTATTCCATCATCTTCTGTATCTACAACTCCTTTAGGCAAATTTCAACTTTGTTGTATGCATGCAATCCATCAAAGATGAACTACCACATGTTACCTTATTATTGGAGTTCTTGGAAATTCTTATTCATCTTCACCTTTGTTAATTGGATCTCCTTCTCATTGATCTCCTTGAGGAGCCTAACCTAGTCCTTGTAGTGATTCTTCATCCATTCAAATTTTAGGGTCTCATTTTTCTAGGTGGCTACCTTAATGATCATTTTTTGGTAAAGCACATGGACTTCCTCCATCAAGAAATTTCTGTTCTCCACTACCAACCTTCTCAAATCAAGGTTAACCTTAGCTAGCTACTCCTGTTATTAGCAAATAAACTCAACCATATGGTTTTTCTACTTCTCAACATTTCACAGGCAATGGATATCTTTAGTTAAGACCAAGATTTCTTTATGGATTTGTAACAAGTCCTTGTTGGTGTTGAAGGCCATGGCCTCTAACAAGGATGCGTCAAGAACCACTACCTTCTTCGCATTCTTGGCCTCATGTAATCTACGATGAAGTTGAAAAGCATCATTCCTTATGAGTTCTGGCCTGAGAATGGTTGGATTAGAGAAATGGGTCTGTAACTTTGCAACCTTAGCAACCAACCATTGATTCTCAATGGTGGTTGCCTTTAGTTGGATGTTGGCAATGAGTGATTTACCCTTTGTTTCAAGTAGCTTGGACTAGGTACTAGTGATTTCATCTAGAAGATCAAAGATTGTTGGAAGCAATTGCCTAGCTTCCATTAATTATTCCAACACTTCTTCATGTTGGACAGTGCTTAATTGATAACTTCCTACTCCTATAAATGTCTAGATGTCCACCATTGCAATAATGTCTAGCATGATCATTGCAGGAGCATTTAGAGCTTCAGCTATCTTGTTGGTCACTACTTTTGCTACTATCTTCTAGCCTTTATATTGCATGACTAGGACGATTACTCCTTCACCCTCATCCAATCTAATAGAGATAGTTATAAAATTTCTTAATATTTTTAGAAATATTTGTTGAAGGATGGACACTATGATCTCTCGGGTAGTTATATTTGGCCTTGCGGGTACTTGGTCTCTTTGTGCTAAGAATAATGAGGCAGCTTCTTGGTCCAACCAACTGATGGTCTTGGTGACCTCATTAAGATCGCTTAGGGCTAGATGGTAAACTGATGACTCCCAACCACTTGTTTAGCCTTATTTTTATTATAACTACTTCTCATGGAGTTTCCATAGCCTTTCCACAATTACAAGTACCTCTGGTGTAGTTTCTCCTATAGGTGGTGGTGGTGGTGGTGGCCTCTCCTCTTTTTGCAACCTAATTGCTACCTTGTCCTTCATCATCTCCTACCATGATGTGGAAAGATGATGAGAAATCATGTTGTTGGTGTGGTGTATTATGCCTCCTCTTTTACATAGTTTTTTAATGAGGCATAGAAAGAGGAATGTCTTCCTTCCCTTTTCATTATCCTTAAAGTGCTTATCTATCTGTAGATAGATAAGCTAGGGAAGGTTGACAAGTAATTTTCTACTTAAAGTAGGACATGCATGGGTAGAGAAGGTTGTTACCTTACTTGGCCTCATTATGGGGTTCAAGTGATAGGTTGTGATTTTAAAATAAGCATGATCCACCTTCATGAGTGGACCCTACTCCTTACCATTAACTTCATGGAAATGCTAGATCCATTCCTTTTTGGCTTCAAGATCTGCTTGGGTAGAGATTTCCACCAACTTTTCCCTATGTTAAGCAAACCAAGGACCTTAGCAATGGCCTCAAATGAGTAGGAGATGGTGATGTATTTAATTTTTATGGATGCATCTCCTTATTAGTTGTTGCAAAACAAACAAGTCTTCCCCATGTACCATTCTCTATTGGTAGAGAGAATGAACCACATGGAAGACCCCTGTAATTGGATGTGAACGTATTTAGATGCCAACTCCAAGAAGGATCAAAATTTCAATTCTTGGAGAATGGAACTTTGAACCTCCTTGGATGTTATCCTCTTCAAGCATATCTTCATCAGGATGACTTCCAGGTTAGGCCTTAGTCTATGATTCATTTTGCATGGATTGACCTATTTCTATTATGGGAATTTGTTAGATAGATTTCACTTAAGGCTCCTTCTAAAGAGATCTTGTCATATGGATTTCTTTGGCCACTTTCTCTTGGGGCTATTGTGGTTGTTACTGTTGGCCCCTTCCTCCTCTTGGTTGCTTTTCCCTAGGCTAGGAAGGCCATTCCACCTGTGGTCCTCACTTTGGTTCCATTTGTGATCACAAACATATCTAAGGATTAGCTATTTATTTCATAACCCTTAGGTTGTTCAATACATTTCTTACTAAATCATGTTACAATTAGGCTTGTTTGTGATATTGGTAAGTTATATTATTTTAATTATTAGCTACCAAAGTTTGGTTGTTAAGTTTAACCTAGTTAAGATGAGTAATTTATTATTATTTTAATGCGTAAATCTTATGGAGTTAGAAAAATTTCAAAAATTTTACTAAAGAAAACCAAAGGTTTATGATCCCCAAGACAAAAATCTTACCTCTGGGAGCTTAAGGATCAAAAAACAAGAAGAATCAAGTTAGTGGTTTGAGAGTTATGGTGCTTGGAAGATTCTTAGGCTTTGAAAAATTAAAAAACTCCTCTTGCATTTGGAAGAAATGATATAAAATATGGCTAAGTGTTACAACTATATATATATTTGTTTTGTTGCATTGACAAGGTTACGTTGATGAATCCCATTGCATCGATGGAGATGCATCAATGTAGCTATTTTAGCCAGTTTTTCACATAATGAAAATGAGTAATTTCAAAAGAGTTTGGAAATGAATCCAAAAGCATATAAGGATAGCAAAAGCATGAAAGAGGGTTACAAGTTCATTGGTAGAGGAGTTGAATTGGATTTGTATGAGTGGATAATTCCAAAAGAGAGTAAGACTAGACATTTATAAGGTAAAATGATGAGATCAATTATAGAAAATGGCCAAGGGAGAGGAAATTTAACTTATAAAAATGAAAGGGTATGCAAGTGGATCCTTCCCAAAGTAGGCTCATGTCATTAATGCCCTTTCATGCTTTCATCCCAAGTAGTTCATAGGAACCAAGGGTGATTAATGGTTGTTGTAAGTTAAAAATGAAATCCACATGAGATATTAGCAAAGGATTGTGTCATATGCCCTAATAGATGTATTAAATAACCATGATAAGAGGTAGTGAGGTGGTAGATGATGAGGGCATAATGATTGGAGAGGGAGAATGGTAAGATATTCTCATCTTGTTCGCATTCTTTCCTTGTAAAATATGTGATTAAGATGATCTATTATTATCCCATCCTCAATTGAGACAAAGGCCATCCATATTTAGTTATCTCACATTGCCATATTTAGTCCCTTTGACAAACAAGAGTTTATGCCAATCCCAAAGGACAACCACCACACCAAGAAAAAAAGAAAAGAAAAGTAGGAAGATGGCCTTAGTTAGAGGGATGCCTTTAGGCATGGATAACATGTCTTTCTAGCCCCATAACTAGTGCTTGTAGCTCATTATTTTTTCTATGGAGTATGCTTTGAATTCCCATGTTTGTGTTTTTTTTTCATGGAAACATCACCATGCAAAGACATGCTTCCTATTATGGTCAATAGTAGGAGTGGTGAGAGACCAATGGAGAAAAATCATAAAACTTAAGAAAGTAGTTGGAAATAAAGATGATAAATCCTCTTGAAGTCACACCCTTGCCCATTCCTTCTTGATCTGTTTTCAGTCCATTAAGTAACAAGATCATTAATTACTTTAAGTTTTAATTGTGGAAGGACATCATGCTTTCACAATACAGAGCCTCATAGTGTTTGATGGAATGGATAGATGTTGTGAACTCACTTCCTGATATCATTAGAAAATCAACAATCTATTAACCAAGGAAAAAAATCCCAAAATGAAATTTGATCATTTAATGATCAATCATAACATTAGATTATGCATTAATTAACTTCTAGTAGTAGTAGCAACCATGACAAAAACTCAAGATTACCTACCAACAAAAGAAAACAAAAACAAAGAACACATAAGAACAATTTACAAGGAACAAAGTGAAAAATATAAAAGAAGATATAAATATTCAAGAAAATGGAAAACTTATGAAGAATGATGTAAAACAAAAAGTTGAAAAATCGAGTAGCCTACACAGAATGTTAACATTGGTGGCCATCTCCCCCATGATTGAGTTAAAAGGGAGAAATTGAAAAAATAGAATGTTCTTGCCTATCTATGGAGGTGTTCATATCACCAATTATGCAAGTATTCAAGAAAAGCTTTATTTGTTGGATGTTGACTAACAACTGTTGTTGGACTTCAAGGATGGTAAATTATCATTGCCCCAAAAGGAAAAGTTGTATGAATGATATAAGGTCCTTTAAGCATTGATAGGGCTACTTGTTGATTTTCTTCTTGTACATTTAATGTCATTAAGCATTTCTTTTGCGCTAAACTTAGATTGAGGTCAAGCTCATAAGCTATTGATAGTATACAAAGCTCAGCTTGGATTTGAAGGGTTGATGATTTTCCAAACACTAACTCATAGGGAAAATAACCAATAGGAAGTTTCCAAGTGGATCAATAAACCCATAAAGTATCATTGAGTTTGGTGCTCCAGTCTTTTCGATATTTTTTAATGGTGCATGTTAGTATCCTAGTTATTTTCCTATTAGTAACTTCGACTTGACTATCATCTTAGGAGTGATAAGGAATTGTTAATTTATGTTTCACCCCTAAGCTTTGCATTAATTTTCAAAAAGTAGCACCTATGAAATGAATTCCATAATCAAAATTAAGTGCACTTGGCATGTCAAACTTGTTTACCACACTTCATTTAACAAACCATGCTATAGTAGAAGATGAATAGTCACTGATGATTGCAACTTTGACCTATTTGGTGTAGCAGTTAATGCTACAATGACATATGCCTTCTTGTTGGACATGGGATTAATGGGTCCCATGAAATCAATAATCCAAAGATCAAAAGGTTCCAATGGTTAGACTCACTATTGGGATCCTTCCATTTGTATAATCATTCCTCCATCTCTTTAGCATCTCTCACACCAATGGAAAAATTAATGGACATTCCTAAAGATCATTGGCCAGTAGTATCCTACCATGAGGATTTTCACAGTCATCCTCCTTTCTACGTAATGGCCCATGCAAAGACCTTCATAAGCATCTTGGAGGATTTGTAGTTGATCAGCATTAGGCATGCATCATTGTACCAAGTCATCAATGTAAGCCTTATAAAGATTATCCATGATTTCCATGTAATGCTTGGCTTGGTGAAGAAACTATTGTTTCTTCTTATTATCTTATTCCTGAGGAGTCTCCTAAGTGAGTATTTAAGTAACTCTTCGTCTCCTAAGCGAGTAGCTAAGAAAGTAACTCTTTGTGCCAATTAGAACCTTCAGGAATTTGAACTTCAATAGCTTTTTTGAAGAGGATTTCATCTAGGAATTGATCAAATAAAAGTACCTTGTCCTCTTTTTTGTCCCATCGCAATCGAGATAAGTAATTAGCAACCACATTCTTAGTTTTCTTTCTATCCACCATTGTGAGATTGAACTCATATAGAATTACTAACCATTGTGAGATGTGAAAGGGTCTAGACCAATCTAGGGCATGTAGAATTAGGGTTTCTATGACCTTTTGCTTTAATTATTGGAATGCTAACTTGCATTTCTTGGTCTAGTTGAAGGGTGCATCTGTCTTTGTCAACTCAACTAGTAGCTTAGTAATTTTCAAGAAGTTCTCAATGAAGCATTAGTAATAACTACTATGGCCAAGGAATGATCTTACATCTTTCACTATTTTAGGTTTCCTAGTGATTCCTTGGATGATTTGTACCTTTTTTGGGTTCACCTCAATTCCTTTCTTTGAAATATATACCTTCTTGAACTATCATATGACTTTTCTTCCAATTAAGCTTGAGGTTAGTCTCCACACATCATTGAAGCACTTGTTAGAGATGGTCCAAGGCTTCCTCAAATGTGGTACCATATGTAGAGAAGTTATCCATGAAGACTTATACTCCACTACCAATCTGCTATTGAAAGATGCTAAGCACCAAATGTTGGAAAGTAGCAGGAGCATTGCACAGGCCAAAGGGCATTTTTCTGTATATAAAAGTCCCCCAGGGACTTGTGAACATTATTTTGTCATGATCTTCTAGTGCAATTTGGATATGGTTATAGCCACTATAACCATCTAGAAAGTTGTAGCAATGACTTGCTATGGTGTCTAATACTATGTTGATAAATGGCAATAGAAGAATGATATTTGAAAGTTGCCATGTTCAACAACCTGAAATCTATGTAGACTCTCCATTTCGCTTCTTTCTTGGATACAATCATGAGTGGGCGTACCCATTTTTTGTCTACAATTAAATGTATGAACCTAATCTTGAGAATTTTTTTTACTTTTTTTTACAACCTGTTTAACCTTTGGGTTTAACCTTCTTTGTGGTTGCCATTTTAGCTTCATGGAAGAATCTATATAGATGTGGTATTGACATATTCATAGATATATCCTAGTAAGTTCATGATATGACTAAGAAAAGGTTGTTGGTCACTTGTTCATCATCTTTAATAGCTTCTTTTCTAATCTTGAGCAAGGTTGGCATTAATGATTACCAGCTTGCCATTGTTAAGGAAAGCATATTCTAAAGTTGTTAGTAAAGCTTTCAGTTCAAGGGGCTTCTACTTAAAGTAATCAAGGATTTCCAACTCTTCCTAATTCATTTCATTTAATGTGTGAGAGAGTTGACTATGGAGCTACTATATTTCATCCATGTCCTCAATGTAGGCACTTGTGAGTTTTTTTTTTTATGATTCCATGCATATTGTGGATTTAACTTAATGAATAGATATCAGCCAATGGGTACCTTCCTACTTTGTGGTTGTTGCATATAGGCACTTCTGAATAACTGTTATTTTGGCACACTCATTGCATGCTTGGATAAATGTATCTTTTACTGCTCATATTCTATGCATACAATGGCATCCTGTATTGTTGTATGTGATGCACAAAACCCTCTTCTTCTCTAGTTTGTCAAATCTATTTTTCTTGGAAATTTTCAAGGAAAGGTTTTGAATCCCCATCTTGGCATCTATAGTACTTAGCCATGTCCTTTCTATAATGATAGGGAAGTCCCCTTGCAATTGTCCATGTGAATCACAAGGAAATCTACAAGACAGGATCACCCATAAATGGTGGCCATAATATCCTTCACTAGCCCTAAATAAATACTGATGGACTAACTCTAGTCTGATACTACTCTTTTTAAGATAAGGTAGGTTCCATCTCTTGTACATTTCTTGGGAGATTAATTTCACTCTAGAACCTGAGTCCAATAGAGCCTTACATGGATCATTCCCTGCAATTTGCAAATAATTGAAGGAACTCCTAAGATCAAATCATTTTTGTGAAGGTGACCAGCCTTTATCCAATACATGACTGTGTGGGTCAACATAACAATGTGGACATTAGAGGTCCTTTGGTTTAAAGATGGCTGAAGGGTACTTTCAAAGATAGATGAGGTAGGGTTAGTGGCCATTGGTGTTTTCAAGGATTTTGTGGAGCTATTCATTCTAAAAAATTATCTCTTGCAAGGCTTCAGTTCAAAACTACTTGGATGAGTCTCCAACTGTAAGTTCACTACCTTCGCGGCATTTTGGTATTGTGGCTGTGGTGACATTTTCCCTTACATAAGTAGAGCAAGTGATAAGAATGTGGTAGTTGGTGGTGCAGGAGCTATTGAGTGATATGGAGTATGAAAAAAGAAGAAAACTCCTCCTTTGAGTCATAGAAATGTGTCTCCCTTTTGTGAATGAAGGGATCCCTATTATACTCCTTTACACTTTTACGTTTCTCAATTCCCCTTCTTCTTTGGCCATATATTCAATCAACCTTTGAATTTGATGTGCTCACATTTTAGAAAGTCTTCCTTGGGCTTAGACCCCAAGGGTTTTCCTTATCTTGTTTCAAAGTCCATCTATGATATGGCAAAGTAGTTTTCTTTGGGAGTATCCATAGCCTGGGCATCAGTGCAACATAGAGTAGTACCTACCTAAGGCTGCATCCAAGGACTCATGATTTTTATGTTTCCATCCTTGGATCTACCTTTGCAAGTTAGACACTCTAGAGTATGTTTAGTATTTATCATTAAAGAGCTCCAACATGGCACTCCATCAGTAAATAACTTTCGATTCAAAGGATTGGTACCAACTTTCTACTTCTTTAATGAGTGTCCTTGGGAATAATTTAAGCTTCTGTCATTCATTTTCTATGTTTTGTAAGGCACAAGCTTAGGAAAGGCTTGGAGACAATTTTGAGGATCTATATTATATTGTCCTTCAAACATGGAAACACTATTCATATCCAACCTTTTAATCCTACTATCTTTCTGATGCCTTATAGCAATTTTTACTACCTCTAAAATATTAAGCATGTTTCTGATAGCCAACAGAGGCTCATCATAGCCATGTCATTCATGGTAGTCCCTTTCATGATCATAATGCCTATGAGGAGTTTTGCTATGCCTTTTTTTCTCAATGATGTTCTTTGTCCCCTTTTGGTTGTCTTCACCTTTGGTCTTGATCATATGTGGGATCTTTGTTTATCTTTATCTTGTCATTCATCTCCATCCTAATCTCAACCATTCCTCCTCTTATCTCAACCTCAGCTCCTCTTAGCAAAGTTTGAGAACGAGGAGGATGTTGAGGGTGAAGAAGAAGGAGAACCAAAAGAATGATGCCTACTAGTCCTTCTCATTTGGTCCTTATTCTAATTTTTTTGCTTTTCTTTATCCTTCTTGTTATTATTTTCCTTACCTTTAGATCAATTACTAGGATTTCTATCCTTCGAGGCTCCCTAGTCTTGAGACCCTATCTTTACATCACTAAGGTTTTCCAAAGTTGACTCTAATCATTGGTAAAGGAACTCCTTACTGAAAAAAGAAGGAGAATTTGTGTATTGGGATTGGATAGAAAAAAACCTTGTCCTCTTTATGCTACTCTAAGAATAATTGCATCAAGATCCTCTTATCCTTAGAGATTTCATAATGCACTTTCATGTGCCAATCTTTCTTTCATTAGGAATCTTTTGGGTGATAGTCCCTATAAGTGTGGTATAGGGCCTCATATTCTAAGTAAAGTGAAATGATGCCCAATCTGATAAGATTGGTCATCAGCATGGCAGGAATAGATTGATCAGAAGGTAACATAATGTTGCCTTCCATGTTCCTCAAGTGCATATATTCATCTTAATAGAGGATGAAAGTGAAATCTAGATTATAAAGATCCAGATAGATGTAAATAACTCTAAGTTGTTGAGGCCTCTTCAGTGCTCCCTATTGTTGATTGGATTCTCTTGTATTTGGTGGAGATTCATCCCTACAAGAAGAAGCCATATTAGTTGTATATAAAAATAGTGTATCTTTTGATATTTTATTTCATTAATTGTTTCCTTTATTGGATGATAGTTGATCATTATTGTGTTATCTTTACAACATATTTTTATAATTTCAAAGTTTACTACTAATTAGTGTACTTAGCTAACTAAAATCCATGGCAACAGTGCCAATGATGAGCAGCAGGTATCCCTTACTCCCAACCATACGAATCATAAGCTTTCAATAATGATCTGATCAAATTTTGTGGACTTAGTTCCTAAGTCATCTTAGTCTTAAACTATGATCACTAAAATCCTTGGAAACAATGCTAATGATTAGTTGGTATCCCCTACGTCCAACCATATGAATCACAAGTGTTCACTAGAAATTCGATCAAATTCCATAGACTTAGTTCCTAAGTCACCTTAGTCTTAAACTATGAAGGAAGGGGTTGTATGATCATTGTCTTCCTAACTCACACTTGTGTTATTAGTATGTATGGTTAAATTTAAGTTAAGGCACATGATATTTATTTTTTATAAGTATTTTTATATATTTTCTTGTTCTAATTACTAGATGAGTAAATGAAGATTTAACAACTAACTATTTAACTCCTTAGCTAATCTAGTAACTAACTATCTTAACATAAAGTAATTGTTCCCACTCACTGCACACATCCCAAACTAGTATAAACACTACTAGGTTATCAAGTAGCTATTCTTGGGTGTACCAAATGGACACTACTAGGATTACCAAGCACAATACATTATGCTTGAAGTGGTCATACTTATGTATTTATGATTAAGTATATTAACTAATTAAGACCATGAATGTAGATTGCATTAACATAAAGCGCAAGTAGGAAAGATTAAACTAATCCAAGTGCTGCAATGAATATCAAAAATCTCAATTTTATTTTTGTTAACACTCATATGTTCAAGTACATGGCATTTAAATAAAGCACCATACAATCTCTTTAATTCACACTGTGGGCACTTAGAGAGAAAATATTCTAACTCTAGAGAAATAAAATTATAAGGGCTTCGCTATACTACTAATCTCAAATGTCATAAATGTGGGTGGTGGCTACATTTATATAGGCCTTACCTGCATCAACATCAACACATCTATGTTGATGCATCTAACCATGCATTGATGGGGTTACTTTGATGCATGTCTGTCGACACAACCTATCTTGACACAACTCATCAAACTATAATTATATATTTTCTTGAAGTTGTCTCTCAACTTTTAATTTAATACTAAAGGAATTTTTCATATGGCTTAAACTTTACATTTAACTTATTTGCTTCACGAAATGGTAAAATTACATCAGCAATTCCTACTCCTAGATAAGCTACATTCTTAAAAATAACATTCCTTTGTAATTGAAAATTTATAAGCTTTATGATAATTGAAATTATTTTTAGGAAAAGACCTATACAAGCTTAAGGCTCTATGAATATGAAAAATCCCTTATTTCCTATTGCATAAATGAGAAATATACATAAACAACCACTAAAAATCCTAAGAAGATGTGATAGACTAAGAATGGATAATGATTATAATCCTTCTTGAATCTTTATACTTAGAAGTTCCATCATATTCAATATCTATGACTATCTAAGCTAGTATTTCTATTGATAAGTCTTGACCTTCAACTATTGTAATCTTGGGCCTTATATTTTTTCAGCATCGACTATATTTTCTTGGTGCTTTTTAATGTCATCTTATCCTTTCTCATTACTTTGTATACGAGATACGAACATTTTCTTATAGTTAAACTCTTGGCCCAGGATTTCTTGCTCCATGAATAATCATGAAAGTTAGTTTACTCCCTCATGTAAAATTATCTTCCATTGGTAAACATGATAAGTTCATCAAAGAGCTAGGTCATGAAAGGACAACTATATCATGTCCCATATGTTATGATCATGTAATCTATGCTTCGAACATGTTTTAAGAAACACATAAAGATATAAGGAATAAAAGATATAGCTTTCATTTTGACTCTTCTACGAAAATCAAATATCCTTTTTCTACTAAGAATATTTCTCTTCTCACCATGTCTTCTATCATTTTCTTTCAGTACGACTATTTATAGCTTAATTTAGTTATAATATTTTTCCCTACATTTCAACTTGTCACCAATATTTTAATGTAAACTATTATGATACATTGTGTGTGTGTGTGCACACACGTGTGTGTAGACACAAACACACATTTCTTGTTTACCTTAAGCAAGATATCTTGAACTAGGTAATTACCCAAAACAATGCTTTAGATAGATAATGTTATATGGATAACTCAATGCCTGGCCATTTAAAGTGGCTAAATTGAAAGTACTATCTTCTACATTTTGCTTGATGATTAATGATCCCATACATAATAGCACTAGGTCCCTCTCTCTAAATTATCTTCTTTCCATTGGGTGATCAAACCATCTTTTCTTTATATTTGTTTTTTGTAGAAGTTTATTTTTAGCCTTGTCTATCTCTATCTCTCTTTTTAACATTAAAATCATTAAACTATACTTTTTGTTTGTTTATGGGCTACGATTACTTATGAATTTCACTATTAATAATGTAACTTTATTGATAATATGAGCATTAAATCCATAACTAAGATTGAATGGAAAAGCAGCTATTAATTTCTTAATTCTAATTTGATCCATCCATAGGACTCCTTGCAAATGTTCATGCCATTTTCCTAGGATTCTATTCAATGAGTGTTTTATATAAGATACTAGCATTTTCTTTGTCAATTTAGCTAAACCATTTTTCTAAGGATAATAATTTGATGAGGAAGATAGCAAAATTTACTTTTCTAGAAGCCCATTTTATAAACTTAATAGATTGAAAATTAGGTCCATTCTCTATAATCAAAGATCTGAACATCCTAAAATGATTGATGTTGTGGCACTCTAAGAACTTTATTACTTCATTTAATGTGCTTTTGCTATGAGCCTTGGATTCAAGCTGCTTAGTAAAATAATCTATATCTATTAAGATAAACTTATGCCTAGCTTTAAATGAACTAATGATTGTTATAAAACTAAGTTCCCAATACTAAAAAGGTCTATCCACCATTATTAGCTTTAAAGAACTGCAAGTGCTTTTAAGCTTAGGCCCATAGATTTGACGTTTACAACAAGTCTTCATTATATTATTTTGATCCTAATACATAGTGGACCAATAAAAATCTATTTCTTAAAACTTGTTTAATTGAAATCCTAGGGGATTCATCATCTAGATGATGGTGATCATGAAATTGACTTAACATTTTACAAATTCTTTTTTTTTTTAGAGAATGTTCGGGATTGTATTACTGAAAGTATGGTACACAAGTATAAAAGTACAAGCGAGGGGGGACCAGGGGTGGCCCACCTCGAAGGGGGGGGGCCCCGGAAACCCGCAAAAGATCAAACTCAGAGGACACCAAGCTGAGC
>MNCI01008673.1:223122-234998 GCA_015680685.1 Gnetum montanum
GCTTGGATGTTTTCTTCTTGAGTTTTCTTACCATTCCGATGTTACCCAACTATCGGAAGCTGAGACAATAAAAATAAGAAGTCTTTGCATGGTGTGGTTCTCACATATAAAAACACAAAATTCAAAAAAAAAAGTGAGAATTCAAAGCACATCCCTTAGACAAAATAAACTTGGGCTACAAGCATTGGTTATGGAACCAAAAGTGTTCCCTCTAACTAAGGTCCTTCTCGCTTCGGATTCTCTCCTTTGTTTCGTCAGAATGGTGGTGGCTTTTGGACATGCATTCTTATTACTTCAAGATGATGGTTCGGCCAAATGTGTTAATGTGAAGTCACTGGAAGTGGTTTGTTTGAGGCCGGAGTTGGAATGAGATTTTCCAAGTCACTTTAATCATAACACACACAAGGGGCTGTCCACCACCTTGTCCTTGGGATTCCATTCCATTCTCTTCTCTCCATCCTTCTCTCCATGGTTCACCTCATTGCCGGTTGTATCATTAGTGTATATATTTTGGTTGATGCATTGTTTTCTTTTTGGTAAACTCTTTCAGTTAAGACTTTAACTCTTGTTCTAAAGGATGTTCCCAAAGCCTACGGACTCTTTGAATGTGGGTTTGTCAGGGCATTAAGGGCATGAGCCTACTTTGGGGAGGACCCATTGACATTCCTATTTGGAGCATTAGTCAAATTCTTTCCTTTAACATTTTGCAATTAATTATTATTTTGTTCATTACCGTCTTGACATCCATTTCCCTGCTGTTTTCAGTTGTCCCTTTTTATCTCTCTTTCTTACTTCTTTTGTTTCTCCATTCTAACGCTACCGGAGGTTCGTGATTAGTCATGGGGGTACGGGGCTCGATTTTTTCGATTTTCTCCTAGCCCCGAAATTTTTGATTTTCTTCCTAACCCCTACATCTTCGGTAGTCATCATTAATAGATCCCCAAATTCGTATTAGCCATACCACAACCTAGCCAATGAACCTACACCGAAGCAAGGTATCAATTACATGATGATTCATTTACCCTTGCTAATATAAGATTGTGTTGTGTGTGCAAATGGCGATCATACAACAACAGATTGGATCTGGAGCAAACACATGGAATGGAGCAGCACTACAAAAGCTATGCAAGGAGCAAGATCGATGGTGCACTTACGGATGGACAACAAAAGGTGCAATCTTGGCGTTGGCAGCAGCAACACTTCTTTCTCTCTCTCTTTCTCAGCTGCCAAATGAGGCCTGATGTCATTGTAATAAGGTGTTCACCCTTGTTGTCATGAACACCAGTTTTGTCAAGTCTTGTAATGATGATCCGTTCACATGCCATCCCATTAGTTCCATTCCCCTCAATAATTCCATACCTTCCCGATATTATTGTAAGGAACTCGAGGACGAGTTTTCATTCATTCATGGGGGTATGATGAGATGCGATATCGTGTATGTAATATCGCAGTCTGCCGCCAAATCTATAAATAAGAGGTGGCACTCCNGATATCGCAGTCTGCCGCCAAATCTATAAATAAGAGGTGGCACTCCCCTTATTTTCCATCCTAGGCTTAAAGTAGGGAAACTCTCATAGTTTGATCACTCCAAAGATAGAATATTTTCCATGTGCCTGCAGTAGGAGTCCCCAAGTGAACGAATCTTTATTTGAGCAGCTTTGTACCTAAACACAAGTTGTGTACGACAATAAAGACAAGCTTTGTGGATAAATCTTGCAATGCATGGAATAGGATTTTATTATTTGTTATTTCTTACATGTTATTTATTACCTGCATTAGCGTGGTATGAGTACGACTTGATTACGAGCATTGATGAATATGTACGGCTAATCAAGGAATCGGCTACTCATCGCGATTAGTCTCTCTCACCCTCAACTCCTAGAATGTGGGATGAGTACGACTTCATTATGAGCATCTACGGATGTGTACGGCTAGTTAAGGAATCAGCTGCTCATCACGTTTAGGCTAGTTAAGTGCCTCAGTACGACCACTTCGAGCACGTGCGTTACATGTGGTAATCATAGTAACGATTAGCGTTTGGTAGCCACAGTTGCATAGTTTAGGGTGTGTACGGTAAGTGGGAACGGATGCTAACGCTAGTTAATTTAGAACTAGGACATTAGTTAGAGTTAGTTAGTTTTCTCAACCCTTCACCTCATAGCATAGGAGATAAAACCATAAAAGACCATAAAAATCATATACCTCGGACTTACTTAACCATACACTGTGACAAACACAAGTAAGTATAGGAAGACAACGAATCATTAACCCCAAGTGTTCCATGGGGCGTGTAGGCATTTAGTCTGCAGAGTTCAATCGAATCGTGCATGCTACGCTCGTTTCGTATGGTTGAGTGTAGGGGTACCTCGCCACTCATCATCATTTCATTATAGTCGGCTCTTAATTCTGATTAGCCCTTGGGTCATGGTTTGCTTCAATATCAAATATGACATCCCATTCCAAATATCATGACAAACATCAAATATACATTATATTAAACATCAGATGTAAGAAGATAATGTAACAATATCAAATATATGTAAAATTCAACATTATGCATAAAGAAAATGTAGAAGGAAAAAGGAAAAAATGCATGATTGATAGGAAATAATGTATCTAGTTAATGCTCTAAGAGTTCAGTGGGGTTATCTTCCTTTGACATATTTCTCTTAGAAACAATCCAGCATTTCCACTAAGGTTATGCCTCTCACTAGCCAAAAGGGATGGCCAATCCTCTTCTTATCCTACTTCACCTAGTAGCCATTATTCACTACTCACCTTCATCGGCTTCGTGACTCTATGCTAATATAACCTCTAATGCTAAAGTATAAATACCTTAGGTCAAACCCTTAAAGGTTACCTCATGAGACATGTCTATTATTACAACACACTCCTTTGGGTCTTAATTACACTAATCTCAAGATTAGTTATAAAGAGACACCATCTTCGTTATGTAGCAACATCATTTGGGAATGGGGACATTACACACACCCATGCTTTTCAATGATTTACTTATTTCCAAGCTAAAGTTGAACCATTGTAGCTTGATCATCCATTTTGCCCTATTTAGTCCAATTTCATTTTGGGATAAAAATTTCCTAACTGTTATCTTTATGGTCATAAGGTGAATAGTAGAATTTTCTATGTAATACTTGAAATGAATTAGAGCTTTAATAATAGCATATGCTTTGTTTTCTAAGTTATAATAGTTTTCCTTAGGATTCTTAACTTAATAGTTAAAGAATTCAAATGAAACTTCTCCCTCATTATTCTTCTATGTTAACACTATAACTACAAAACCATTGGATGTAAAGGTATATAACCAAAATTTTTCTTTTACTTCAGTTTTCCTACATATGGAGCTTTCCTAATAGCTACTTTAATTAGCACCAAAGGTTTAATAGACTCCTAGATCTTTATTACTACTACATTCTTCTTCAAAAAATGTATTAAAGGCTTGGTTATTTATGTAAACCTTCCAATAAATATTTTAATGAAAGTAATCTTTCCAAAGAATGAACATAAAGACATTTTTTAATGGTATACTTAATGCTTTGGATTGCTTGTATTCTTAACTAATCTATGGCCATGTGCTTTTGGTAAATTATGTATCCTAATAGAATTCACATATTTTTTATTAAATCTAGAATTTACTATTGATTTTAAAATATTTAAGATGTTGTATATTCTTAAAAATTTGTAATTTACCTAAATCCTTTTAAGTTTGAATTTAGTCAACTAAAACAATGTTTTGTGAAAGAAAAAGTTATCTAAACTTATTTTATTAATAAATCTACTTTCTAATCAAGTAGTAGTGTTTTACTTTCATTAATTCATTGTAAAAGTTTTATCAATATGAATAGAAATAGTATTTTTATGACTCCTACTAGAAATATAATGCATCTCATATTCCAGAAATATCATTTACCACTTGATTATAAACATTGACAAAATATAAATTCTTTATACAAATTTATAATTGTACAAAGATATGGCTATAATTTCCATTACTAACATTCATTTGTATAGTCTTTCCAATAATATAACCAACTTTCAAATAGAATGTAATGTTTGATTTTGCTTAGGTTAATGATTTCCACCACCCAAAATTTTCTTAAGTAGATCATCTATTATCTCTCTAGCCTTTTTATTTATCTTAATCTTGCTTATATTTTTTGAATTTAATACCCATGCACATATATAATGTTATTTGGATTTAGACATTTCTATCCTAGATTTATAGGATTTACATGCCATTTCTTTTAAGTAATTATTTTTAAAAATTTTCCTCTGGCTTATACCATTCAACATGAATCTTTTTTATCTTTCAATAATGTTCTTCAATTTATAAGTCCACAAATCTTCTAATCCATATAAAATCTTCATTATTTCCAAGATGTACAAGAAGCATCATTCCTACATGGATATCCATAAATAGATTGAAACATGTCTTTGGCTTATTTTTCTAGTACCCAACATACCCTAATTTCTCTTCAATGGTATTATGTATTTCATATTCCTCTACACATGTTTCAAAGAGACTTTGCTTTGTTCTTGGATAAAATCTTGAATTTAAATTTGAAGATAACTTTTGTTCTTTTTTAAAATCATCTAGTTATTAGATAATTCTTTGTCAATGTTCAATATTTCTTTCCCATACTATTATGTCCCTATTTTTCATATTTCTTTTGATCTCATCATCCTAGAATGTAATAAAGCTTTGAATACTCTTTATAATACTTTCTAATTCTCTTTCATCTATACCCAAATGTGATAGAATTGGAGGATCTCCCATAGGAAGATATGGCTAATCATTCTTATCCACAAATCAATTGGATCAAACCACACTTTTTCCCTTATATTTATTTCCCATGACATTATTAGCATTCCATCAATGACATGAAATCTAATGTAATTGATGTTCTTTATTCCAACTAGGTGTTTAATTGGTTATGAAATATAATCTTTTAAGTATCTTTTGAAGTCATAAACATTCTCTATAAAGTAAGGACTATAATTTTTCTCACTATTAGAGTCTACTATATACTATATATTCATAAGTTGTGGTAGGCTAAATCTATCACTTTTTGTTATTATTTTTGATAGGTGACCAAAGCTTTCTTCTCTGTCTTCATGAGTCTAACTAATAGGAAGAATTTCTAATTCGATGACATTAAAAAGCCTCTATACTTTTAGTAAGGATAGAAATAAGAAAACAAAATTTGTTTTTGCTATCCCTATCATAGTTATCCATTTGTAGAGATAGAGTTCCTAGAAGAGGTGCATGTTGTCTTATAAATTCATTTTTCTTCTTGATTTTATCTTTTAGGCTATTAATGTTCAAGATAATAACTTTAATAGGAAATGCAAAACCAAGTGCTAAATATTCCTTAGTAATACTAGAAAGCCCATTTAGTTGGTTAAATCTCTCCAGCTCTGAATCACATAAGCACTTCACAAGAGAAGTAATTGTAAACTGAGAGTTCATTTTTATATAAAATTGTATGAAATAACTATATCCATCATTACCCTTATCACAAACTAGCATGCCTGGCAATGAAAATTGAAATTTCTCTCTTCTTAATACTCCTTAGGAGGACAAGTAATTTTGGTAACGTTGTATTACTTCTATCCATCTTATCATGAATTATGCCTAAGTACATATCTAGATGTTTTATTACCAAATCTCGATGAGCATAGTATGCATGCTTGCACATTGTAACATAATCCATATATAAAACTTGTTTTATTTCTATTTTTTTTCTTTTTAATATGATCATAAGTTGATTTTTTTCTGTAATCTATATTTTCACAGGTTTGACACACAATAAAGTCATGCACTTTCATGAATACCACATTTTTAAAATTGCTTGGAAAGTAACTTAGACATTATTATTCTACTTAAGGTAGGCATATTCATATCCTTCATTCTAGGATTAACATAGTTATCAAGAAGAATTATCTAATTCACTATCATTGGTAATGATTTCACCAATGCTAAGGTACCATTCAAAATAACTTATCTTGATGGATTTGGAGAATGATCAGCCAAGTTTTCTATTAACTCATTAATAACATGGATTACAGCTATTTTATGTGCCCTTGGTTTTATCTTTCTAGTATCACCATGCTCACTTATGATAATTACTTTTTTAAAACTTCTCATGTGAAATATTATGAATTAACCTCCATGATGTTTTACATATTTCCTTTTCATTAAATTTTATTTTTCTACCTATAAATATATCTTCAATCACTTCTTTTTTTGCATGAAACTCACAAGAATAAAGGATTTTTTTCATATTTACATCCATATCATACATCAATATGCTCGATTCGGCTAGCTCTACCAATGTTATTATACTGAGACACTTCTTCTAACAACAATGAATTTGATTTATAGAAATGATACAAAAGCAAGAACAATGGTTTCACCTAATGAATTAATACCAATAGAATTCTTATTAAGTAATAGATGTGAGTTAGACATATGAGCATGTCTTATTTTCTTATAAGGAGAGGCTTCTATCATAGTGATACATAAAGGATATTATATTTAGTAACTAATGAGATTATCCTTCGCTATTTCCTTTCACAAACAAACTTCCCAAGAACATTCAAGATGACTCTCTAGCATTTTTATCTTGCACATAGACTCTTTATCCTTAAGGAATTGTACATTGCAAATTACCATAACAAGCTTATGTTCTATTAAAAATAAATAAATAAATAAATAAAGCATCATATTCACTATAAATATATTGTATAAAAATGTTAAATTTTGATCCACCTAGTCAAATTGGATTATATAAACTAACCTTCTTAGTATTTTGGCTATCTTTTACTAAATTTATCTTTTTAGTACAATATATTATCCCCTTTTCCAATACAATATCCTCTTAATAATCATGATGAAGCTACAACTTCTGTCCAAAAATTTATTTCCTATATGAAATCTCATCATTCTTTGACATCATCATTGAATCTCATAAACTATTTTCAAATGATATGTGGAAAGATAAAGACAATGTAGAAAATACATTTTCATACATAATAACAAAATATTTCACATAACAACAAATTTGTAATTGTTATGACAAATGAATAACTATAATCTATGTGTTTCAATAATCATATATAGATTCTCATACTAATGTCATGCTATGAGGGAAAGACATTAGAATTGTTTTGACATAGTATTTGAGTTATTCATAGCACAATCATTGAATGAGTGAACTAAGAGCTTATAGAACTACTAGTTTTGAATATCATATCTTGGTACTCATAGTGTAATTGTGCTCTAAGAAAATCGATTAAGAATTGTTATGATAGAGTATCTAGGTTACTCATAGCATTACCAACATATGAGAAAAGTTGTAGCTTACATACTAACAAGTTTCAATAACCATATATAGGTTCTCATAGCATTATTGTACTATGATAAAAAGACACTGAAATTTTTATGACATAGTATTTGAGTTACCCATGGCATGACCATTGTATGAGTGAAGTTAAAGCCTACAAAACTATGTGTTTCAGATACCATATCTTGGTTCTCATAGCACTATTATCCTATAAAGAAATTAATCCAAAATTATTATGATAGAGTATCCAGGTTACGTATATCACAGTTGTCATACGACCAAAGTTACAACTAATAGAACAAGAAGTTTTGATAATCATATATAGGTTCTTATACCATCGTCAAAAAATAGTAAAATATTTCACATAACAACAAAACTATAATTGTTATGACAAACTATTAATGTTATGCATAGCATAACCATACTATGATCTCCAAGTTTCAATAATCATATATAGATTCTCATAGTGTTTTCATGCTATGAGAGAAAGGCACTACAATTATTATGACCTAATAATGAGTTACTCAATAGCATGATCGTTAGATAAGAAAAGTAAGATCTTATAGAACTTCAGGTTTCAAATGTCATATCTTGATTATCATATGGCCATCATGCTATGAGAGAATTGATCTAGAATTGTCATGATAGAGTATCTAGATTACTCATAGCATGACCATTCTATGAGCAACGTTGTAGCTTAGTGAACAATGGGTTTTGTTAATTGCATATACTGATTTCATAGCATTGTCATTCTATAAGGGAATAGCTATAAAATTATTATGATAGAGTAAAAGAGATACTCATAGCATGACCATCATATGAGCAAATTCAAAGCTTACAGAACTATGGGTTTTGAATACCATATCTCAATTCTCATAACACATCGTGCTATGAGGGAATGACTTCAAAATTCTTATGATAGAGTATTCAAGTTACTCATAGCATCATTATGCTATGTGGGATTCACTCTTAAAAAAATTATGTAGACTGTATGGATTTAGAAAAACATTATATGATCAACTAAACTTGCAATCATTAATAAAAATGTAATTAACCTAGTCATTCCTGAAATTAAAGCCATAAAAGGACAAATCAACTCAAGATATTTATGAAGTATTGAAATGTAACAATATTAGTGGTAAGGTGTATGAAGTATTTGTTGAATTGTAAGCATCAAGAAGCAATAATAAGTAGAGAAAAATCACATTAGGGAAGACAAAAATATTTAACACAATCATTCTTTATAAATCAAGTAGTAAATAAAATGACATTTCCATAGCAAGGCAGACTAGAATGAATCTTATTAAAACTAGAAAATCGTAGAGTAAGTAATCATGAATACTCTTAATATCTATCCTATGTGTGCATTACATTTACTCAATATAATTTTTAGTAATAGATGGAGAGACTTATTATCATTTTTCAAAGAATTGACTAGTAATAAGTGAATCAATCATATAGATAATAAATAAATTTGATAAAGAACCAAAACATTTTTGAGTTTTCTAATTTATTCATGTTAGTTGTTGAAACACCGTGAAAATTACGGATCGGCCTCAGGCGAAGATTTGTAATTTGAGCGAGAACGCGCCTCGAATTTGTCTAAGGGCAAGTTTACGCTCTATCACGCACAGCAGCGTGATGAGCGTAATAAGTTTAGAGATAGTTAAAGGCAAATTTTGTCTAAGGACAAGTTTACGCTCCATTACGCACGGCAGCGTGATGAGCGTAATAAGCTCCAAAACAGTTGAAGGCAAAATCCAGAAAGGCACGACGAGTTGGCACTTTTTCTTGCGGCGCATACATAAGTGGCCTTTACGCTCGTTACGCGGCGGTGCGTACTAGTGCGTGGGTCATGATTCAAGTTGCACGCTCCTTACGCTCCACCACGTTCCGCTGCGTGATAAGCGTAAGTTATGCATTATTTACGCTTTATCACGCGCAGTTATGTGATGAACGTAAGTTGTACTTTGCTTACGCTTCACCACGCACGATTGCGTAGTGAGTGTACATTACATTTACGCTTTGCCATGCACAGCTGCGTGGTGAGCGTAAAAACGATCTTGAACTCATTGTTTTTACGTCAGTGCGCTCACACACGCAACACAAAGCGAATGAGCGCAAACGCAGCTGAGACACACCTATCATGNTCCGCGACATTCGGGCCCACATCATCAGGGTTGCGCGTGTCGCGGCCTATAAATGCTCCAGCTGAAAAATATACAAAAAGGGGGAGAGGGGAATTTTTTAGAGAGAGTTGGCAACTTGACAAGAAAATGAACCAGAGCACCAGAGCATTTGATCGCTTTTGTTGGCAGCAGATCAAGAGGACAAGAGCATTTTCTGAGCAAGGGAACACTTATCGCCTTGAACAGAGAAACAAGAGCAACCTCTTGGTAATCGCTGCAAACATTATCCTTTAGCAGAAATAGAACGCAGCACGCCTGAGTCCTAACAGCAGATCTACCTGAAGCAAAGAAGCAGAGCAAGAATTGCAGAGTCGTCTCGCCCAGTTAGCAGGTTCTGTCATTCAAAAGATCGACGGACTTCAGAGCTTGACCATTCCTGCACCTAAGCTTTGGGCCTACAAGGTAGATCAGATTTCTGTCCAGACAGTTTTCTTGTTATTTTGTGCTCATTTTGTATCCAGTTGTTGGGGGTTTTCTCCCATTGTAACGTAATATACACGGAAGCATACATCCGATCCAGCATTGAAACATAGATCTTTGATCTTTGCAAAATCTACTTGTTTTTTTTCTCTCCCGACTGGCATCTTTTTGGTGTTTTAGCGTTATCTTCGTAGCGATTTATCTACGTCGTTGTCTCCCCGTTTTACGATCTCTCACAACAAATCACGTCACGCAAAAATCCATAATCGTTACCGCTTTTATCGACCCGTAAGTCCCTGTCTGATCGACAAGACCGTTCAGGGCACCGCGGATTCGTTTTTCCAGCTTAGCCCTCGCACGGATCCGTGGTTAAAGCTGTGTACACGGAATTTCAATCAGTATTTCCAGCTGCCGACGTTTTCCGTCGTTACAGTTTTCTGGCGCTAGAAGGAGGGCCTTTAGGCTCCGATCCGAATATTTCGGGTAACCCTGTTTAGAGATCTATACCCTAGGCCGTAAACGTAATACCTCCAGGGAGGTCTAAGGTCAATCGTGTGGTGTAGATCGGTCGCAAAGACGATTTCTTTGAAATCCGGCAGGGTAGAAAGCCTTTTGTGTTGTTTGTCAATCTTTCAGTCACTTTTTCATCATTGATCCATGGATTCCTACTATTCAAACACAACAGCCACAACCGCCATGATCACTGTCGGTCCGGGTGTCGCGCCCTTGAATCCGACGGTGACCATAGGGCCAGCCCTTGGTGCAACCGGTCCTCAGGGACCCTTGCGCCGTTCATTAAGGCTTCAGGGGAAAGATCCTATCTTCACGGTCATAACTCCTAAAGACTACAACTTCATTTGCGTCAAGATCCAAGCGAGGTTGGCCCTCAGCCGAGCCGAGCTTGACGCAAAACGAAACTTTGAGGCGCTCCATCGAGGGGGTTACGATTTCAAACCAACGGCCTATGATATAATCCCCTTGACCGAGCACCAAAACGAACTCATCTCCCAGCTGATCATGACTAGAGGCCAGGCCTCACAGCCTACAGTAGAGCCCGAGCGTGAGGAAGAAGCAGAGGCAGAGGATGAATTTGCGGCCATGTCGGAACATTCATTCCATACCATGACGCCTCATACATACGTGAATCCGTTGTTCCCTTTCAACGGAGAAGCGGCTTCTCTGGACTCAGCCATGACCACACAGACGCACATCCCTGTTCCCCCTCAGGCCAATGCGCAGCCGTCTGGGTCGCGACAGGAAAGCGCACAGCCTTCTGGGTTGCAAATGCAGCTTCAGCATAATGCAAAGGTGATCCCATCGCAGCACATAATTAGCATGCCGACGGTCGGCCCGGTGGCTACTGTCCCCCACCTCATCCCTCACGTGCAAACTCACGCTATGCCATCAACTCGTCCCGGAGTGTTCCCGCCCCCGCTGCCTACCGCAACCATCCCCCCGCAAATCTTTATCCCGTACCCTGCGACGAGTCACTGGGCCAATCCTGCAACACAACAGCAAACCAATACAGTTCACAATGCACAACCCCCGCCAGCACCAGCGGCGCAATTTTCACGGGTGCTTCCTCGCTACACTTATCATTACGCCCCGCAGCAGGCAATAGTTAACCCCGCGTCACAAATCGGTGGGTGGGGGCCTTCGCAGGTCTCCCAGCCTGCACGGACCCCTGCTCCACCAGCAGGTAATCAACCACCTTCTGCGCTTCAGTTCCCTGGAGCTGTTCATCCAGTCCAACCTCCTGCTCCTATGTCTGCTACACAGACGCCTCCTTCAACAGGTCTGGATCAAGCGTTCCAGCTTATCCAGACGCTTACTGAGGAGGTGCGACGCCTCAAGACCGCTGGATCTGACACCATTCAGATTACGGACTTCTATCAAGATGATC
>MNCI01008673.1:248496-283962 GCA_015680685.1 Gnetum montanum
TTTTGTGCTCATTTTGTATCCAGTTGTTGGGGGTTTTCTCCCATTGTAACGTAATATACACGGAAGCATACATCCGATCCAGCATTGAAACATAGATCTTTGATCTTTACAAAATCTACTTGTTTTTTTTTCTCTCCCGACTGGCATCTTTCTGGTGTTTTAGCGTTATCTTCGTAGCGATTTATCTACGTCGTTGTCTCCCCGATTTACGATCTCTCGCAACAAATCACGTCACGCAAAAATCCGTAGTCGTTACCGCTTTTACCGACCCGTAAGTCCCTGTCTGATCGACAAGACCGTTCAGGGCACCGTGGATTCGTTTTTCCAGCTTAGCCCTCGCGCGGATCCGTGGTTAAAGCTGTGTACACGGAATTTCAATCGGTATTTCCAGCTGCCGACGTTTTCCATCGTTACAGTTGTGAGGTGTATGAAGTAAAGAAAAGAACATATAACATATTCAATAGAAATCAAGTACTAGAGAAAATAAAAATTCCAACAAGGAAGATGAGAAAAATACTTGAGATTTTTGAATGTGCTTTTCTATTTTGCAATCACTATCTGTTGAGAATGTAATCCTTACTATGTTTTAGAAGTTACGAAATTTATTGAAATAGGATTTTAGGTATATCTTGTTTCCCTCTTTGGTGTATTAGTGATAAAAATTTTCAATATTTATTGTCGTAGTTAATAGTATGTGTATAATGTATCCTCTACGATAATTTATTAAACTCAGGTATATAGAATATTATTGGTTAGGACATGATAAAAAAAGAACATGTCAAATAGAGTTTTCCTCTATGAAAAGAAACAATAATACTTGCATTATTATTTTTATATAAAAGTGATGTTTATATAATGGTTTTAAATGATTTTTTAAAGTAATTTTCATTATTAAAGATCCTTAAATCATATAGAGATATATTTTAGATTTTAGTTTCAAAAAAATCATTCAATTAATATATGTAATACATGATGCATGAAATGAGACTTGGGTGAGGGGTAGGATCACTCCATCTTACTAGAGATCATGATTTGAATGGAGCACAACCAAGCCCTATTCTCATTCCTTTTCCTATTGCAAAAATGTCTTTCATTTATGTTATGTTAGTGGTTATCTCCTATTCAATGTGAAATTATTCCTATAGTATGGAATTGTATCCTAGAAAAATGAAATACATGATAAATGAAATGAACAAATTCTATAAAAATGAAATATACTATAAATGAAATGATAATTGGATGAGGGGCAAGGTGACTCCATCTTACTAGAGATCATGATTTGAAGTTGTTTGTAAAGGGAATGAAGTAACACTCATTACTAGAGAGTAATTTGAATGAAGCATGACCAAACCTAGTTCTCATTCCAATACTTAATGCAACAAAGTATTTCATTTATATTATGTTATTGTTCATCTTTTGTTCGATGTGGAATTATTTCAATGATATGGAATTGAGTCCTTGAAAAATAAAATACATGCTAAATGAAATGAGACATGGGTAAGGGGAAGGATGATCCTATCTTTACTAGAGATTATGACTTAAAGCTCTTTGCAATGAGAATGAAGTAACATCCATTCCTAGAGATCATGATATTAATGAAGCATGACAAAACATAGTTCTTATTCCAATTCTTATTGGAAAATTTTTTTTCATTTAGATTATGTTAGTGGTCATCTATAATTTCATATGAGATTATTTCTACTATTAAATTTTTAGAGTAGAAGATAATATTTTTTTTATTATATAATATGAGTTTATTTTAATAAAATATAGAAAACTTTTAGATTGACAAATAGTTGTAATGTTATTTTGGCAATAGTCCATATACTTATATAATTTTTAGACTTATTTTTATTATTAGAGCTATATTGTATTATTTTTAATAAACTTTATATCACTTGTCACATATATATTCAAGGTATCTCTTAGAAAATTGTATCATGCAATCATCAGCATAATTTCAGTATTTCACCATCAATTCATTTATTAATTAACATTCATCCACATCATTCATTAGTATTTACTAAATCTTGGGGGTTGAACAGTTAGAATTGGGGGCATTCATTATTGGGATTATATCTTAGTCATTTAGCAATATTTTTTAGTAATTCGAAATTTAATTGAAATCTTGAATAAGTGGCTCCTTGTAGCTAAAATTTCATATCAAAATCTATCACTATTTAAAAGAAATTCACTCTACAGTTTGGAAAATGTTTTGAGTCCCAAAATTTTACTAAAATGAATGATAGTAAATGATTGAATTATTTCTCCCTCATCTCATAATGATTAGATGGGAACTCAAATTTATTTGAAAGCTAATATCTTTTGAAATATTTAGTTAAAATTCATCAAAAACTTAACAATGTTGGAGTTATCATCTTTCAAATTTACACTTCTAGAATTGCAATTTTTGATAGTGTGGAAAGAACATAACATAACCTCAACATTTTGATATCTTTGTAATTGCTTCTTTTTCACAAACAATAGAAAATTTTCTAATATTTCTAAGAATATAATTTTTATTAGTTGATTCTTTTAGAATTCAAGATAAGCAAGAAATTATTTTTCCACCTAGAATCACCTTCATCTAACAATATGAACTTGTGTCTTAGAAAAATGAAGTACTTGATAAATGAAATGAGACTTTGGTATAAGGAATCCTCTCCCTTCTCTTCTTCCTATAGGTAGTTTTTGTAGAATTTGGATGCTAGAGAGACATTTGGTAGGGCCAAGAGACATCTTGGCCAAATGTAGGATCTTCACAAGAGACATCTAGTATATGTTGTAGATATTTGCAAAGTTGTGGAGACATCTTTGATAATTGGGATATGTCTCCTAAGACATCTCTTCAATCTTTGAGACATGTCTGGTGAGACAACTCTACCTAGAGAGAGACATCTCCCATCCCCTAGAGGTAGCTCCCAAGAACCAAAGACATTTCTCCTACATGTGGGTTTTGATATCAACACATTTTTACAAGCTGTGGGTTTTGATATCAACACATTTTTACAAGCCTTGAGATAAATCACATGACTAGGAAAACTTCTAGATTGGTAGTTCCAAATTAGAAAATAGTTGAGAAGAGACAAGAAAGAGAGAAATATCTAAGGAACTTGAAGTTAGGCCTAAGAAAAGGTTTATAGATTCCTTATCTTTGTTTTTCAATAAATATTAATGTTAATCATGTTTTGGTTAAGACATAAGAGATGTTCATGAATAAATGAGAGCATAGTGTGTGAGTGCATGAGTATGTATGTAGCTCTTAGGACAACTATGTATGTTTGGTCTCTGTGTCTCTTATGTTCGTTGAGCATTTGGGTGTTAATTCTAGGTTTGTAAGAGAGATCAAATGTAGTGATATCTTACATTAATAGTAATCTTTATGTAGTTCTAGAGCCTCATACTCTGTAATATTGTGAATGTTTATGAGTGATTTGAATGTTTATGGGTTGTGGAGCCCTATTGTAATCTTCTTATATTGATTTTTTTTTCTAGTATATTGATTATTTTTCATAATATATGGATTTGGTGGACTTTGAAGGTTAAAATAAATAGAGTGAACCTGATCAAAAATTATCGGAATTAAAGCATTAGGTTGATTATTTCTTCGATTTGGTTGAAGATTTTTGTCAAATTCAAATGATATCTAAGAAAAATAGATTCAAGACCTAAATAGAGACACGTAGAACATGAAATTTTTCTTGCAATTGATGGTTGCTCAATTACATGAGATTAATGCAAAGGTAAATAGGAATATCAGTTGTAGACATATTTAGACTCACATAGATGATGAGCATTCACATTTAGATCGTAAAACATTTTATTAGCCTAGTGGAAAGAGACAACAAGGAGGAAGGACATTTTAGCTATAGAAGTGTTAGAACCCATTAACTAAGGATTGCAATGGGAGGAAATCCAAATCCTTAGGTCAAAGATCCAATATTTTCCTCACCAACATTGACTTCTTCTTCATGGAAAGGTTGATCATGAGAATGGAGGAAGACTTGCTAGAGCATTCAAAAATGCTACTAGGCTTCCATACATACAACCGAAGACTTTCAATGGTGTAGATAATACCAAAGATTTTGCAAGTTATTTGAAAAGACTTGATAAGTATTTTAAGTGGAAAGAGGTTACAAACCAATTTAGGATATTAATTGCTAAATCTAGATTAGAAAGAATGACTTCAACTTAGTAGGAAAGAGTTCCAAGGTTATAAAAGATAAAATGATCAACTTATAAAGATTGGAATCCAATGAAGTACAAGTTGAGAGAAAAATTGAACTATCTCATTAGAAGAAAGAGATGATTATGAAGTTAAAATTTCTAAGATAAGGTGACAAGGATGTTAAGAAGTTTTATGTTAAATTTTGAGAACTATTTCATCAACCTAAGGTAAATTAGAATGAGTATGAACAAGCTTTAATATTTCTAGGAGATATCAAAATGGCATATCAATAGTATTTGTCATTCTATGAGCCATAAAATCTTGATGAGGGTTATGATTTGGCACTCAAGATGGAGAAGAAACTTAATGGATTCGGAGAAGAAACTCAAGGCAAAGAATGAGGGCCTTGTTATTGAAAATAGGAGATTGCACAATATAGAGAAACAAAAGAATCAGATGGAAGATCATCTAAAGCATTTACAAGAGTAGTTAGTACACAATAATGCAAATATCTATAGATTGGTAGCTAAGAACCAAAACATTTCAATGAAAGAGGTCAAGGGTATTAAGCAAAAATTAGCCATCAAAATCACATGGTAAAACAAGGCGACTATGTATGAAAATATAAGGAAAATTATAGAAATTAAGTGGGCCTTAAAAATCAATGAAAAGGAGATCAAAATAAAAAAGGTTAAATTTAATGTTATTCTTTAATAGCTCATTGATCTAAATTAGCTTTATATCTTTGATATGATCAATGCCATCAATTAAGCTAAGTTCAAAACTAGAAAGCATCAAATTAAAGGCATGACCAAGTACATGGAGTTCGCTAATCTACAATATGCCAATCTCATAATGTTTATTATAGGAAAGTGAAGAAAAATATTGGAGAGGGAAGTGGCTACCACATTCTCATTATAGGAACATGAACACTAGCTTCATAATGAGGCCCTATAAAAGCTACAACTTGCTAACATGGAGCTAGATGTTCTAAAAGCTAAATTCACAAATCAATGAGATGTGGTAGAAAGCTTAGCTAAGAGGATGGTGGATTACTAGGACCTGAAGTATCAAGTGAAGGTATCCAAAGTTAAACGTACTAATTTCATGGCCTAAGTTATCAATGCTCATGAAAGATTCCTAACTTCTTCACGTTTATGGAAGGTACTCACAATGTTAAGCCAACTTGATTTGGCTTGGATAGTTCATGATCCTAGGATGAAGAAGGAGAAAATAAGAATGCTAATAGAATCATTTCACATAAACAATGCAATAGCAAAAACAATAGATCAATCATAGGAATCACTAAGACATGAGAAGCCTTCACACCAAGAATAACTTAAGGCATCTACCTTAGTCAATTTTGTAATCTTGCAATTTTTATGAAGTTAATGTGTCCATATTTTATTATTTTGTCTTTGATGAGTGGTTAGGTACCCCTACACTCAACCATACAAATACGAGTGTGCACGCACGATCCGATCAAACTCCGTATACGAACTAGTTGTGATATCTAAATAGTTACACGTTGATCGCAGTTCACTGTCTTCCCACCTAGACTAGTATTTGCTTGTCATATATGGTTTAGTCCAAAGTGAGGTGAATGATGGGATCCTAAACTAATACTACTCCTAGAGACGATGGAAAATAATCTTGACTTAAGCTAATAGGCAATAAAAAGCGAGATATAAACTAGCCTAAGTGTGATGAGCATTCGTCCTTAATCATCCATGCGCATCTTAGACCTCGTGTACTACTTTTGGGATTACCAAGTGCACATTACTTGAGTACTCCTAACTACGCTACTAGGTTACCAAGTAGTTACACTTAAATGTTTGTGATTAAGTTGTACTCATTCCGCATTTAACAATAGGAATGGTAAATGATGATAAAGAAATATTAATGAAGAAAACAATAAATCAAAATTAACAATTAAAATAATTAAAAGCTAGGTGAATGCTACAATGATGGAGTAATCTTGATCTTTATTGTCGATCATGTGCATGTCCAAGTACCTCACACTCGAACAAAGGTTCTGTACAATTACAATCATCACACTGCAGGCATGCAATAGGGAAAGAATTGAAACTAATTAAAAACTGACATAAAGACTCTATCCTAAGACTTACCAACTATCCTCTTCCTGTGTAGCTAAATGTTGTATTTATAGGCCTACACAAGAATCACAATATTGTGTATTTGATATCATTATCTAGGCTGCGATATCGTGTACCCGATATCGAGGATCCGATATCAAGGCCTAGCAAACCATGATTCATCACACTCCCACGATTGAATAACAACTCATCCTTGAGTCAAACTAAATGAAAACGAGTTCAATTAATTACATAGAGGATAGGTATGGAATTATTGACTAACTAGGAATTACTCATGCCATAGTGGGGGATTGAACAAAAAAAATTGAGACACAGACACAAAAGTACAAAAGACAAAATTTCTTAGAACTCATGTGGTTTCTAGCGGTGGTGGCTCCTCCATGGACCTCTTTCCCTTATCTTGTGCTCCAATCTTTGAAAATGGATGTCTCTGAAGGATCTCCTAAAGCTTTTCTTCTTCGGTTCAGGGATCCTGTGCCATCCATGCTGATGCCCCAATGTTTGATGAAGTCAGCACCTCCCATGGACACGACAGTTGCAAGAACATTTGATTAGCCTTGACATACCAAGTTGTAAATAGCCGTCCTTTTTTTTCATAGGCTCTAGCTTTGTCCTTGCATTCTTGGTAGTCCATGAACCGTTAAGCCAAATCTGTCATGACATCCTTCTATCCTTGGTAGCTGGTCTTGACCACCTCTAATTCAAAATTTGCTACTTCTAATCTCTACAATGTTTTCTTATGTTCAGTAAATTCTATCTCATATTTAGCATAGGTGGTTACTACCTATTTCTCTAATTTTGTCCTTTGGCATCTTTCTATCAACGTGGCTAAGTTGGCATACTACAGGTTTGCCAACTCCATGTCCTCTGTGAGATCTTGTATCTACAGGTCCTAGCTTTTTAGTTTTGCTTGGTGGGCGAAGGCATAAGTATCCGATATGGCCCACCAATCAGCGTTTTGAGCACTGAGGGTGTTAATATGAGCTTTGGCCATATGAATTTCTTTCTTAATCACCTATTTGTACATCCCCACCTGATCTCTAAAATGCTCCTTTGAGCTTCTCATGTCGCTTGGCCTCATTCTGCCTTGTGCTTATTTCAATAGCCATCTTTTGGTGGATCGCGTGTATCTCCTCCATTAAGAGGGTTTTGTTCTCTCTCGCTAAGCGATTCATATCCTGGTTGATCCTTATTAATTATTCTCGCAATTGCTAAAAATTTTCCTCAAGAACATTCTTTTTTTTTCTACTGTGGTCAACCGAAGATTTTCGGTGGTAAGGTGTTATTTTCTTCTTCTGAGGCTTTGAGTGCTTTAGCATGTGCATATGTTTGAACTTGTGCCTTAGAAGCATCCCAATCAGCCTTCTCTTTTTCCTCTACCACTTTTTTATTCTCTTCCAATAATTTAGCTAGTTGTTCTGTCTAAAAGGATTCTAGCTGGTCTGGAGGGATGAATTAGGATGGATCCTGCTATGTAGCTTGCAAGGTGACGAGCTTTTCTTGGAGTCTTTTTAACTCCTCCTTTGCATGTTCGACCCTAACCTCTGTCATAACTAGATTCCCTTTTTAGAGATGAGATCTAACTATGTTGTTGTGACATCTTGAGGCATGTCAAACAAGGACGTCATCACTTGTCTCATCTGTAGCAATCGATCTAGAACATCCTCATAATTTGTAGGAGTCATTGAGGGACCAGCCAAGGTTTGAGCATCGCGTGCTTTCATAAAATCCACCGGTGGCATAATAGGGACATTAAAAAATTCTTTGATGTGGTCTGCAACCACTTCTGCTACTCCTGCTGCATCTTGGTTCTGCATGACCATTACTGTGGTGCCTTCACCAGTTTCTAATTACACCTGAAAAGATGCAATGTTTCCATAGATCTATTGTGACCAATGTGATTCCCCTCCTCCTGTTTGGATGGATACCTCACCCCATGCTTGATCAATTAAGATTATGGATCGTACAACATCATCAATGATCTTGAAAAGATTCACCTCATCACAGCTTCCCCAACTAACCAATTCAGCGATGGCCCTAAGATGGCTCATCAACGATCGATAGTCCTGCAAAAGCAATGGTGGTTGGTCTTGCTGGCCTATAGGTTATGTGCTAGGCCCCGCTTCCTATTTTTGACGAGGTCTTGTGTCTAGAAGTTGGCTAGGCCCTGCATTTTTAGGTGCAGTGGGTCCCACTGTTTGTTCTTGCTCAGGCTCCAATGTCTCGCCAGCACTTTTCCTTAGGGCTAGTGGCTTCAGTAATTTAGCAAATGAGGTGCTTTGAGCCTTTCTGGGGACAAAATTAGTGTACCCTAGAATTCCAGCACATCGGCACAGCTTCCTGATTAGGCAAGGAAAAGGCAATGCGAACTTCCCTGTCTTACATTCTTCAAACCACCTTAAAATTTCTGTAAGATATAAATGGGGTAGGTTAGCATCAACCTTGCCCATCAAGATGGCACTTCCTCTAGCCACATAGGTGGAAATTCTGTTCAATCCTTTTGTTGGAAAAATGTGATATGTGTCAATTTTGAAGTAGATCCTCTCTTCAAGTGTGAGCTCTCCATATGCTTTATCCTCCTTGCCGTATGCCCTTTTTAACTATATCTTGCGTGCTTCCACATCAAAGCGAGTGTACAAGTGAGCAACCTTGGGCCCTATATTCAGAAGATTCAACACTTCTAAAATGACCTTGGCAAAGAAATCAATAGAAATCCCACCAATATCAACGGTGGTGCCTTCTTCCTTGTTGTGCCAAAATTGGTACGTCTCCCCCAAGTACCAATCACCACTCCCAGAGACAACAAGCCATAGTGGAAACCCTTTAAGTTGGTCTCTAACTACCTTAGGAGAAAATTCAGGAAAAGGTCCAAAATTGAGTTCCACAATCACAAATGCTGACGTGGACCTTTCATGAATTGCCTGAACACATTCTGAACACAATGTGAGATGTTGTCGCTGTTCAAGTGCCCTACCGTCTCCACCTTCGGCATGCCCCGATTGTGCAGTAACAAGAGGTTCCTGATGAATGCTGAATGATTGTGCCTCCTGCTTTGCATGTTCTTCTAGAGGTGCTTGGCCTCTGCCTCTCTTTGGCCATTTGGATGCACCTTGAGAGGGTCCTTCTTATTGTCCTCGTTTAGGGGCCATTCGTAATCACACTGGACCGATTATTAGTAAGGCTATTTACAAAATTAGACTAATACCTTACTACTTGCCCTTAATAGATTCATTTCTTGCTTAGTGTGATTCAGAGTTAGAGATTTTCATGAAAATTTTTCTAAAAGTTTTGATATTTGGCCCAAGTTTGATTAGGTAACTCCAAAAAATAATTTTCATGATCTGGGTGAAGAAATAAAATTAATTTGGCAAATGTTTTCAGCATTTTTAAGGTCACTTACCTTTGATAATATCCTTCGAGCAACGATGAATTTTGAAAAAACTACGTGCACCTTGAAACGTACCCTTCCCCCACGACTAAGTTAAACACTCTGGGTTTGAGCAAGTTCGATCGAAACAAGAATCAGAGCGTTAATGAGAAAGCTTTTGATGTTTGGATGATAGGTACGCAAGCTAGAAAATTTGTGGAAGAAATTTTCAACAACTCCCCTCACATGAACAGTGAAAAATGATGTTGACATGCGTGGGGGGTCCATATATATAGTTTTTGTGAATGAGATATCACGTCAGACCTGATATCAAGTACCCGATATTATGTCCCTTTGAAAATAGGGTACTTGAAAAAATTGATGAATTTTCTAATTTCCAAGGTAAAAAATGAAGGATTTAAGGTTAATTTAAAAGATTAAGGGTAGTGTTGGAGAGACCTAAAGGCACCAAAAGTGTAATGAAGTGGAATTTTACAATGAAGTTCGTGAATAAGGTGAGGAAAAAGGACATGTAGTGGTGCACAGGAACATTTCAATTAAAATAATGATAAAGGAAAGGATAGTTGTAGCAATGTAGTACTCGAAGGATATAAGATGATGTGATGATGTGCAATGAGTGCAAATTACAAAAGTTACACAAGTGGATCCTCCCCAAAGCAGGTTCCTACCTATCATGCCCTTACATAACTACACCTGAAAATGTTCTCAGGCACTAAAAGGGTGGAATGCAATCCACACCAGTTCCACAAAATACACACATGTAGATACCACCATGATGAGGTATGAATTCTATGCTACATAAGACACAAGTCAAAAATACATGAACAGTGAGATGAGACAAATCGTAGAAGGGGTTGCAGAGATCAAGACATGAGGTAACTAACCCTGGGCACAATGAATCCTGAGTGTAGGGCATGATTAATGTGTCATTAGCCCATTGCTCCAAAATCAAGACCAAGTCCATTCCTCTGATCAGTAACATTGCATTGTTTCATCCAATGATGGACAACCATAAAAGCACCATGACAACAAGGCGTACAATCACTTGGTGTTTTATCCAAGGGAGGAGTGTTTTAAGTTTTTTTTTCTGTGGTATGTTTTTCTTTGATCTTTTCTTTTCTTTTCTTCTTTCCTTCTTCTAGCCGCTTTGGCACTTGTCCTTTCCAACAGTGAACCGGAGAAGCCACCAACCTTCAGGCATGGGTGCATGTCTTTCTAGTGGGACCCCCAGAATAGCATTGAGTTTCTTTATTGAGTGCCTTTATTACTCTTACTCCCATTTTTTGTTAGATCTACAAGGATCTTAGTATGAACCTCTTATTAATAGAATGGGTGGGTGGATGTTGTGAGCTCACTGTCCAAATAATTAATCACCTGAGACTAGCATAGAACAACACCTTGACCAACGATTCACATGAGTATTTTATTCACTGATGAGATTACCCTCAAAAAGATAAAACAACAATTTGAAAATGAAGAACTAGAAAACAAAAAATTCAAAAAATTGTAAAATCAAAGAAAAGGAAAAACATTTACTAATTTTGCTTGTTAGAATGGAGGATATGCCCCATAACTAAACTTTTGAGCATGGCTAGAATTAATAAATGGAAAATATGGATCCATGCATGTGGGAAATATTGGAGTCTAGTCATATCCAAACCACTGGGTGTCTTTTGATGTGGTGGCTAGAATATACCCAACTTGGGGTTCACACACTTGATTAAAGTTGGAATAGTGGTGCAAATTATAAGATGTGGTCATGTGATAAGGAGTTGACCCACTATGGCACCCTTGACCATAAGATGGTAAGCAAGGATCAATATGTCTCCTTATGTGGTTATATTCATTGGGCCGCATGGTTGTTGAAGTGTTGATTGGTGGCCCTGATAAGGTAATAGGAAGCGTTGAGTTCAAAGGAGAAGATGCATTACAGCATTAGACTTGTGCTGAATTGGTGAATGCAGTGGTTTTAGAATCGTGCTCTCTCTTTCTACATTCATGCCTAAAGAAAGGATGCTTTTGACTTTGTGGAAGACCTCCACTACTATTAACAGTAGCACCACAAGTAATGTTCATGGGTTGGTGCTATGGTTCAAAACCTTTTGGCATAACTGGTGGCGATGTAAAAGGAGGTGAATGATGAGAATATTGAGGGCAAGGAGAAGTGCAACAAACATGAGGTGGTGATCTTGGTGGAGATGACATGGATTAATAGTCCTCAAGAGAATGATTATGATGTGGTGAAATAGAGGATGTTGACATAATTGGGGAAATAGGATGTTGAACATAGTAAGCACTTGGGTTTGAATGCTATGAAGGATATGACTAGTTTGATGGTGGCCTCCCCCATGACTGGGGTTTTTGCCACTATGGTTGAACTCGGTATTTTTGTACGAAATTTGGATGTAACATTTCTCCCCAATGCTCATGTAAATGTGACAAGATTGGGCATTGACCTTTGGGGTGATCGTACAGGCAAACATCACATTGATACGTATGATTTGTAGTTGAGCTCCTATCATTATTTTTCTCGATCCTTATTTTTTATTATCGTGTGGTGTCCTATCCTGTTTCTCGGTTTGGCATGGTTCCACCTTTAATAATGTTGGCATATTCTCCACATTTTTCATGTACCCATTTTTTCATCTTATTGATGTTTACCTCAATTTCATCTAGTGACTGTAGTATTGGCAAAGATGATTCCACCTGCTTGAGGTGAGTTAATTTCTCCTCTTCATGATCATGGACCTTTGCTATTTTGAGATTTTGGTCTTATTGAGAGCTTTCAACATTCTCCCATTTAGCTATTTCTCCTTCTTCTTTTGCTACCCCCTTGATAAGCTCTTGGAATTTATGGGTTCGTAGCTCATATAGTTGACCTAGGGCATACATCCCTAGGGTCTCCCTTGTTTCATTACAAAGCCCATCCATGATGTGATACATTAGCCTTTCTTCAAAGAACCCATGGCATGGGCAATTGTTTAACAATGAATAGTATCTTTCTAAAGCCATGTCCAAGGGTTCATGTTGCCCTTGTTTCCACTCTTGGATTTGTCTCCTCAAGGCTGACACTCTTGCATAGGTTTGATATCTTTCAGTGAAGAGTTATACCATTATCGACCAATTGTGAATTGGTTTTGGTTTTAAGGACCTGTACCATACTTTTGCTTGGCCAACGAGTGTCATAGGAAAGAGCTTAATTTTTTTCCACCCATTATCAATGTTTTTCCATGCACAAGCATTGTAGAAGGCTTGTAAATGATGTTGCGGATCTAAATCATAGCCTCCTAAAAACTTGGGAAAGTTATTTAAATCAAGCCTGGGTAGATGGTTTTCCTTGCGATGCCTACAAGATATTTGAATAGCCTCTTGTATATGCGTTAGGCTCTTAGTTGCCAGCAGGAGCTCATCGTCACTAGGTAGGTTATGAATTTGTGAGTTGGGATGATGTTGTCTTCATTCATGTTGCCATTCCTGACTTTATCCATCGACTCAATTTTTATTTCTATGCTAACCCCTTGAAAGATGGTCATTTGTGTCATAACCTGACATCAAAGGAGTAGAGGAAGAGAAAGAATTAGATGACTTGTCATGACTTTTGTAAGTCTCCCAATCATCCCTGGATAAATACTTGTTAAATATTAAGAAGGTCTTAGGCCTTACGGGCCCCCTCATTCTATGGAATGTCCCATCCTCACTAGAGGTGTCAAAGGTGTCAGAGTTGGATGACAAAAATCCTTGAGTACCGTTGGGGTGTTCATGAATATAGGAGACCCTTGCATAAGATTGAGTACTCCAAACTTCATCTTCATCATCATGTATTTTGTTGGTTCTCCAATGAATTGCCTCACTAGTTGTTGCATTATCATAGTCTTGTGAGAGAGAGATTGTTGTGAATTGTGTGTGACTTATTGCAATTAGTTTCTTTCTAAAAGATATATCGTCAAGGCTTTGTTATAGCGATCTTAAATGATGTAACTAATCTAAATAACTAGCACCATCCCTGGCAACAATGCCAATGATGAGTGGTTAGGTACCCCTACACTCAACCATACGAATACGAGCGTGCACACACAATCCGGTTGAACTCTGCAGATGGACTAGTTGTGATATCTAGATAGTTACATGTTGATCACAATTCGCTGTCTTCCCACCTAGACTAGTTTTTGCTTATCACATATGGTTTAGTCCAGAGTGAGGTGAATGATGGGATCCTAAACTAATGCTACTCCTAAAGATGATGGAAAATAATATTTTGACTTAAGCTAATAGGCAATAAAAAGTGAAATCTAAAGTAGCCTAAGTGCAATAAGCATCCATCCTTAATCATCCATGCGCATCTTGGACCTAGTCTACTACTTCTAGGATTACCAAGCACACATTACTTGAGTACTGCTAGATACACTACTGGGTTACCAAGTAGTTACACTTAAATTTTGGTGATTAAGTCGTACTCATTCTGCATTTAACAACAGGAATGGTAAATGATGATAAAGAAATATTAACAAAGAAAACAATAAATAACAATTAACAATTAAAGTAATTAAAAGCTAAGTGAATGCTACAATGATGGACTAATCTCGACCTTTATTGCCAATCATGTGTGTATCCAAGTACATCACACTCGAACAAAGGTTCTGTACAATTACAATCATCACACTACGAGCATGCACTAGGGAAAGAATTGAAACTAATTAAAAACTAATAAAAAGACTCTACCCTAAGACTTACCAACTCCCCTCTTCCTATGTGCCTGAATGTTGTATTTATTGGCCTACACAGGAATCACAATATCGTGTATTCAATATCATTATCCAAGCTGCAATATCATGTACCTGATATCGAGGATCCGATATCGGGGCTTGGCAAGCCACGATTCATCAATCTTGTTATTAAGTTACTTGAGTAATATTTGTAAGTGATACTTAGGTTTTGTTAAGTATCCTTAGTTAGTTAAGTGGTTACTCCCATAATTTTGTAAACAAACTATCTTCCAATTTTTTTTAACTTAATAACAAGTTTTTAGTCAGTCATAGGTGTATAATGAATAGTATTTTTGTCAACCACATTCATCTACATCAATGTTGTGTATTAATGGATGTCATAAATGTAATAGGTGAGTTCATATTTATAGGCATTTATGACTATTGTAGCATATTTCAACTAAGCATTAATGATATCATTCTTAATTATTAACCTACGTTGTCTATTTTCTTCCTTTATATTTTGAAATATCTTTAGCCATCTTATTTTTATTCTATTTGCAAGCTATATTGTATAATTAATTTTTAATAGTAGATACATAACTACTATCAATTATCTTGAACTTAGTATCTTCATAATCAATATATTGCCATTTTTGATGAAATTTTCATCTACGATGTTCATTGAATGTGTTTAAATTGATACCTTTAATACATAACATTTGATAAACATGGTTAAAAAATATAAATTAATTAACTTAACAAGGGAAATTTTATAATAGATTCAAAGATGTAGAGGCCAACTGCAAAATAATTAAAGAGGATTCTTCTTAATCATAGCAAATAAATTTTTTTTAGGTCATAACATCAAGGGAGAGCTTATCGACCATAGTTAATCATATAAATTATACAAAAGAGGAGGTAAGGGTTTTTATTTTTCATAAAGGAAAAAGATCCTCTCAAATAAAATATAAATATATAATATATAACTAATCTAGTCAATACTTGTATTTAGTATATAAGAATCATTTTTTCTCAATGTCTCTTTTGTGGAAGTAACAACACCTTTTGACATGTTTTTTTTTAAGAATAAGGAACATTTATAATTTACAATGTATTTCAACTAAGCATTAATTATATCATTCTTGGTAATTCGTAAGAGTTTTCAATGACAAAATTGAAGTTATGGGTTCAAGTCCAAGACCCAAATATTTGGGGACCATCAATTAGAGTGATGGTAAGGTGGTTGTTTCTTAAGTCAAAGACCTAGATTTAAGCCTGGGCATAGTCACTCAAAGAGGTTAGGCTATTGTTCATCTACCAACCCTCTTGAAAGCTTGCTTAACAAGATAAGTATTGTGGTTTTTGGTGATTAATGATATCATTCTTAATGATCAACCTACTTTGTCTATTGTCTTTCTTTGTATTGAAAGTATCTTCAACTATTCGTTTTTTATTCTATTTGGAAGCTTCATTGTGCAATTATTTTTTAATAGTAAGAATATAACCACAATTGGTCCTCTTGGACTTAATATCTCCATAATTAATATATTTTCATTTCCAATGAAACTTTCATCTACCATATTCATTCAATGTATTTAAACGAATACCTTTAATACATAACTTTTGATAAATATGGTTAAAAAATGTAAAGGAAAGAACTTAAGAAGAAACTTTTATAATAGATTAGAGGATGTAGAAGTTGAAATTATTTGACTATAGGTACAGCTCAAAACATATAACTAATAAATTTTATAATAGATAAAAAATATTTTATTTGAAATATAATAACATAATAAAAGAAATAGAATTTAATTTTGAAGTAAGTATACGATTTGCAACAACATTGTTTAATCTTCATTTATCAAAATCTTACCTATGTTACTTATTTTTTGTTGTATTTTTATGGACAGCTTCATAAGCACAATAAAATAATAGAATATACTTTACATAAATTTTAGTATTTTTATGGACAACTTCATAAGCATAATCAAATAATAGAATACACTTTACATAAATTTTAGGCAAAATTTTTTATTCATAAAATTCAAAATAAATAATTGATGATCACTCAAAAGTTCAATGTTCATCCCATTAAGGCAAGGTTCTTGAAGGATTAGTGGATGAATAAAAATCTAATCTCTTTTAAATGGCTTTACCTAAGCTCAAACCCAGGTCTTATGACCTGAGAAACAAGTACCTTACCATCACTCAGAATGATGATCCCATATTTAGAATAAATAGTAGAATTAAATTTTTTAGGAATTTCTTTCTAGAAATAGTACTGGCTTTTGATGAATATATTTCAAAGGTATAAAGAAGATGAAATTTATTTGTAGTAAGCATACATGAAGGAGTAATAAAAATTGGTATGCTATGAAATTTCATAACCTACCATAACCAATCAAAAAGCCTTTGACCAATGGAATTGATTTAAACAAGTTTGACTGAATGATCTTTCTTCAAGAGTTAAACATTAGTTTCTTAAAGATGTGGATGTCGCTTTTTAGTTATAGCTTCAAGTGATAAACTTCTAGTGAAGACTATGCAATTAATATGTCTATTTTATTATCAATTCCTTTTATATTCATTAACTTATGTTGGAAAATTTATTAGCAAAAATATCCATAATAAATATATTAAAATGATTTAAGACATGTATGAAGGAACTACTATTAGAATTAGAATAGCATGTAGAATCACATCTGATTTTTTAGTCATGGTAAATCTACATCAAAGCTCTACTCTTAGCATGTACTTATTTGCTATTATTATGGATGAATTAACAAAGAAAATATAAAATGAAAACCCTTGATGTATTTTATTTACAATTGATATTATGTTAGTGGATATAACTCAAGAAAATATTACTTCTAAAATGAAAAAGTAGATACATACTTTGAAATCAAAAGACTTCAAAATTAGTAGAAGTAAGACAATATGTATGGAATGTAATTTTAGTAAAATCATAAATAGTTGTCATGCATGCTTTTAAATGAAGATCCATAGAATCTAATGACAACACTAAGAACCCCCACAATTGCTTAAACTTTGATTACTCCTCATATGACTTCACTTCTCAGGAGACCAAGGGCAAAAATAGTAGCAAAAAATCCTCACCACATAGTGGCATGACCTCTTGTCACTATGATAATGACTCATAGAATGACATCAACCTTGCATAAAAAGCCAATAGTATTCAATGTAGAATCAACCCATTCACATCAACCTTGACTTACCCACCCCCTCTCCTCTTCATCCTTTCACCACTAATGTCCACCTCCCCACACCCCACACCCCCCCCACCCCCAACCTTAAACCCCACCATTAGACACATGTTACTCCTCCCCATCTATGAATTCTAATGTTCATTAAACCTAGTCCAACCCTACTCATGAGTCATCATTGTGTCAGCCCCGATATCGGATACCCGATATCAGGTCCTAGGCAATGATGTCATATATCCGAGATCATCTCTTCCGTGCTAGCCTATAAATACAACACTTGGGTGCATGGTTGGGACATAGTTTTAGTTCTTTGTTTTTGATAGTCTTTCATATATTTCTACATTCAAGTTTTGTTATTCCTAATGCATGCCCACAGTGTAATGTTTGTAATCGTATGACACCTTTTTTTGGGTGTGATGTACTTAGTCACATTACATGACTAGAAATAGAGATTGAGATTACTTCCATCATTACTACATTCACTTAGATTTCTTACTGTTTTAATTATTTATTTAATTGTTTAATTATTTACTATTTTATTTAGTTAATGTTTTCATTTATTGCTATTTACTATTCCTGTCATTAAGTCGAATGAGTACAACTTAATCATGAGCGCTTAAGGGTAAGTACTTGGTAATCCAATAGTGTATTATTTGGCACACCTAGTGATGTATGCTTGGTAATCCCAGTAATAGTTACATGAAGTCCAAGGCATGTATGAAAAATTATGAATGGATACTCATCGCACGTAGGTGAGTTTAGGTTTTACTTTCCATGGTTCATTAGCTTAATTAATTTATCTCTTTATTGTCATTAGGAGCAACATAGGATTAGACAACATCATATGCCTCACTTTGGACTAAACCATATGTGACAAAGCTATGAGTAGTCCAAGTGGAAAGATAGCAAACTACGATCAAAGCATAACAATCTAGATACCACAACTAGTCCCATCCACAGAATTTGATCAGATCATGCGTGAACGCTTGTGATTCATATGGTTTGGCGTAGGGGTATCTCGCCACTCATCATTGACATCGTTGTCGAGGATGGTGCTAGTTATCTAGATTAGTTACATCATACACGATCATTGTAAAGGTATTAACAATATATCCTTCAAAAAATATTAAATCACACACCATAAGCCAACAATAATGTCTCTTCCATAAGAAAGCAATAATGCACTGCATAATGAAAACATTCATTTGAGAATTAATGAGATATATAGTGAGGAAAATTAGAGTGACCAACCTTATGTAGGGGTTTCTTCTGTTCATGACCACCGTGACGACACTCAAAGACTACTTTCACCTAAGGCAAACAATCTTGGAGGATATGACATAAGTCATGAATTGGGAGAGGCCTTAAGGCCTAAGACCTCCTCAAAACCAAGAACCAATAAATTAAGGGACCCTGGGGAACACCATAAAAGCCATGGCAATCCTTCTAGTTTTTCATCTTCCTCTTCCCTTTCAACATCTAATTTTGACAAAGATGAATGTAGGTATGAAGATAAAGCTCCACTAAAGGGTTGGAATAGAAACAAAAATCGAACCCGCAAGAACACTCACGGTCATCAGCATGAACATAGACAAAATTATCACAATCAACTAAATAGAAATTTTCATCACAACCTATCTAATGACGATGAACCCTTGTTAGCCACTAAGAGCCTAATGTAGATCACAGAGGAAGTTAAGATATCTCACAAGCATCACAAAGAGAGTTGCCTACCCACGCTTGATATGAATAACATTCCTAAATTAGTAGGAGGCTACGATTTGGATCCACAACATCATTTACAAGCCTTCCATGATGCTTGTTTCTAGTACAACATTGAAAGTGGGTGGCAAAAGCTTAAGCTCTTTCCTAGGATACTAATTGATAGAGCCAAAGTATGGTATAGATCATTAAAACCAAATTCAATTCGATGATGGTCCACAATGCTAGAACTCTTCAACAAGAAATACTAGACCTATGCGAAGGTGTCCAACTTGAGGAAATAGATCCAAGGATGGAAGAAAAAACAACATGAACCCTTGGACATGGCCTTAGATAGATATTATTCCCTACTAAATAGATGCCCAGGCCATGGCTTCCTTAAGGAAAGGCAACTATTCCACATCATAGATGAGCTTCGTAATGAAATGAGGGAGACCCTTGGGATGTATGTGCCAGGTCAATTATATGAGCTACAAGCCCATCAAGTCTAAGAACTAATCAAACATGTGGCAAAAGAAGAAGAAGAGATATGCAAATGGGATAATGTCCAAAAATATCAGTGGGACCCAACTCTTCAATAGAAGGAGATCCATATCTATGGTAAGGAGAAAGAAACCACTCTCAATAAGATGATATGGCAAAAAACCTTGCCAATGTAGAAGTCTATTGATGAACTTGAAGCAAAGTTTAATAGGATGTCAAAATGGATATATGAAAATGTTACAACTCTTGTTGAGACGGTGGAGAAGAGGATCATGCAAAGAGACAATCACAATAAACAAAGAATATAGAACTAAGAAATAGCTAGGAACACTTTTCAGTAAACAAGAAAAATGGCTGACAGAAGTGAGACTATAGAAGCAACCACAAAAGAAGATAATGGATGTGACATCTGCATATATTACCATTCGAAGGGCCATTGCCCAATCTTGTTGCACCTACATGAATATTGGGTAGATGCCTTAAATCAGAAGTTTATATGAAAGCATATGCCTAGGAGATTTCCTCTTCCACAAGGTAACTATAGACAACCCCACAACCAACCATACCATCCTAGGGGGCTTATTACCAACCTCAACACTGTCATCAACCATAGTGGCAACAACCACAATCATGGGGGAGGCCACCACCAAATCAACCCTATCCTTCCTAACTGTCGAAACTACATAGATATTATGTTTAACATCCTATTTCTCCAACTAGTTCTACATCCTCTACTTCAAATTGCCACTCACTCTCCCAAGTACCATCAACCCATGACATCTCCAGAGGAATCACCACCTCACACCTCTTACCATCCATCCTACCCTTGATATTCTCATACTCCACCTCATTACACACCACCACCAATGACACAAGAAGGTTTAGTATTACAATATCAACAAATGAATGCCACTTGTGCTACAAATGTACATAGACATGCTAACATAGGTAAATCTCAACCGCCACATCAAAAACATCCCTTCTTTAAGAAAGGTCATAAGCCAAAGAAAAATACTCATGGATCTACCACATCATCTCAACTAGCACAATGCCAATTTGGTGCAACACCTTCCTTTTCACCACCACTGTCCTTTGACCCTACATAAGGGCTACCATCCATTACTACTCCAATTCCAAACCCAAGCAATGAATCTACAAGTGTGGGAAGACTAACAAATCCATGCATACCATATCATGATCAAGGGTGCAATCGTGGGCTAGAGATCTTCCACATTAACACACCTCATACCCTGACCCGCCATCCATTTAACAATCAGGTGTGTAATCAACAATTTTTCTATCTAGCCACCGCAACACCAATAGACACCCAATGGCTAGGGAATGAACAATTACCAATGTTTTATACATGCATGGATCCTATCTATCTACTTATTAATCCTTGTCACAGCCAAATGTTTAATTGTGGGGGACACCCCTCATTCTAATCTTTAGGATTCATAAGTGTTGTTCATTTTTTTTGTTGTTTTACACTTTTTTGTCAATTTCTTATTTCTTGATATAATTTTTTCTGATTCCTTTCATCTTTTTCTATTTTTTTGTTTTCATTTTCTTTGTTATGTAATCTCGCTTGTGAATAAAATGATCATGTTGCCCATTAAGGTGAGGTTTTCTCTATGTTGTCAAGTCATAAGGGATTGATTATTCAAATAGTGAGACCATGTCATCCATCCACTCATTCCATTAATAAGAGGTTCTTGCTTTAGTCATAATGATATTCTTTTTCATAATCCAACCTAAAAAATAAATCCATAATCATTATGTCTAGATAGAACAGTGTAGAACCAAGGTGAAATGTAAGGGGTGTGACATCAAGGGGATTTGTGGATTCTCTTTGGTCACTTCTGTATGTTCTATCATGTTGTTGAGGTTGTAATTATATCCTTGTAGATATAAAAAAAATGGGATTAAGAGTACCATGAAAAGGCACTGAATAAATTCTACAGGTCCCATTAGAAAGACATGTACCCATGCCTGAAGGTTGGCAACTTTTCAAAACTTCAAAAAAAAACACGAGTGCCATAAATAAGCTCCTCCCTTGGACAAAACGCAAAGTGATGTTACTCCTTGCAACTATGATAGTCTTATGGTTATCTGCTGACATGAAAAAATAATGAAATGTGACTGAAATGTGGTTTGGACTTGGTTTTAATCTTCAAACAAAGGGCTCATGATTATTTAACCATTAATAACACAAAAGGATACATTGTACCCATGGTAAGGCACCTCATGTCCCAATTTCTATAATCCTTTCTATAGTTCATCTCATCTCACTGTCCATCTAATCCTAATTATGGTTTTGTGTAACATAGAGTTATTATCTCAAATTGGTGGTTTTAACATGTGTGTTTTGTTGCACAGGTATGCGTTACACTCAACCCCTTTAGTGCCTACGAACATTTTTAAGTGTGGTTACACAAGGGCATCATAGGCTAGAGCCTGCTTTGGGGAGGATCCACTCGTGTAACTTTTGTGACTTGTACTTGTTTAACACAACCACATCATTCCTAACCTTCCAAACACTTAATTATTACATTTTGTCATTTCCCTTCTCATGTAACTTGATCCATCCACAACCTCGATTTCAATGCCCTTTTTCTTACTCCTTCTAAAGCTTTTCACATCGATGACTCCAACTTCTCACACTTTTGGTGCCTCAAACTAATTTTACACTTACCCCAAAACTATGGACCTAACCTGAAACCTTTCAATCAACCCTAGGACTTCATTTCTTGTGCTCAATACTCCCATGAGATGCTTATTCATGGACCCTAATATTGATTACTTGATATAAGATGGGACGCGATGTTGGATACCCAATATCGGGTTACACAAAAGCTATATATATGACCCCTATGGTGCCCAAACTTCACTGTCATCATTTGCAGCTAGGGGATTTTTTCAAATTTTTCGTGACTTATAACTTTGTGCAACCACTTTCTACTTGTCATATTGGGCTTTCTACTACTCCAATTCTCATACCATTTGAACCTATTTGACCTCGAAGTGTTCAAGTTAGTCATGAGATGGTAGTTGTGTAAGAAACTTGTGCCAGTTTTCCAAAATTCACTATCGCTTGAAGGATATTATAAGGGTAAGAATGTTAAAAACCTTAAGTAGTATAATGAAAAAATCAATTGCATTAATGCTAGAAGCCTTAATTTCTCCATCCAAGGGACCATAACCATCATTATAAGCCACATATAAGGAAAAAGAAACCAACTGTGTAGAGTCATACGAAGAGATAAACACTTTTTGGGCACTTTTCTGAAAATTTTTCTAACTCTACAATCATATGAACTTAATGAGACTAAGGCATGAATAAGGTATAAACCTTTGAATGCTAAATAACAACACCTTAGTAACATCTGATCTTTGATTGATTGCAAATGGCCCCAAAAGGAGGAGCACAAGGAGAACCTTCATAGCGAGTAACTAAGCACCCATGAGGTGGTTGAGAACAGTAAGGCAAATTGTTGAGCATCCATCAAGAGGCTTCTGTTACTGGGCAGTTGGTCCAAGGAGAGGTCGCAAAACCCTAAGCTCCCCTGTAGGGACAGCATCTCACGTTGTTTGTGGAATGCCTTGAAGTAATTCAAGAAAAATCCATGTTGACCATAATCATCATGGAGATGAACTTCGGTTCATTTATGAAGTTTGCTGCATAAGTAGTTTGGACATAACTTTAGGTGTTACCTTTGTGGCCTATTCTTTTAGATAGTGGTGAGTGGTACTTTGTTGAAACATATCAATCCTAACACAATAAAGATAAAGGCACCACTGTTAACATTTGTAGAGTCAATGTTTTATTCTTGGTCAAAGTGATCGTAGATGCTCTGAATCTATTGAATGAAGGGGCTAAGTTAGCCCATTTATCTACAACATCTGACCCTGACACTAGAAAGCTATGGCTAATATGGGAATATAGTAAAGATGACAAAACATACAATGAACTAACTCTGGAAGAGAGGACATACTTCAAGATAGGAATGTATCATCTCTTCCTAACTAAGGGGCTTAATAGAATTTCAACCTATGTAACCAAGGGAAGTGCCATCCTAATGGGAAAATACATAGCCAACCTTCCCCAGCTATACTGCACAGATATTTAGAGACAGTTTGAGGAGAAAAAGGTAGGGAAGCCAACACTTCCATTCCCTTGCCTAATCAAAAAGCTATGCAAACATGCTAGAATCCTGGGATACACAAACGATGTTCCCCAGAATGCTCAAAATGCTTCTTTTGTTGAACTACTCAAACTTGTAGCACCAAGGAAAGACCTTGGTGAGGAGCAAGAAGTGAAAAAGGAAGAAGAAGTAGAAAAAGAAGCAAAACAAGAGCCTAAACAATGCCATGAATCATAAGCTCCTTCACCACCATCACAAGATTATAGGTTAGCAATAAGCCATTTGCAAAAAATTTCCAAAACAATGAGTTGGGGGAGCAAAGAGGAATCTACCCTCTTTAGAGTCATCAACAATGTTGTGTAGCCCACCATTTTGGAAAATCTAATAAAGGGGTAGATCTCACTGCAATCAAGAGGAGAATCCCATTGGTCCAGAAAAATCTTTGGTAATGCTGCATCCTTCCAAGTGATGCTTGAAATGGGAAAAGGTGCCACAATAGTGGTAATGCAGCATCAAGATGCAATAGGCATAGTGTCAAAATCATTCAATGTGCCTATTGTGCCTCCAGTAGATCTAACTAAGACCAAAGATGCACAAATGCTTTCTAGGACTTCGATGACTCCTATGGCACATGAGAATGTGTTACACCAATTGCTATAAATAGGGCAAGTAATGACCACCTTATTTGACATCCACAGTGATGTCACTACAGCCTAATCAGATCTCACAGCTACCAAAGGAAAGCTAATCATGACTAAAGTCAGGGCAGAACATGCAAAAGCGAAGGTGCAACGTTTGCAATAAGAGTTGGTTGCCCTGAGAGCTAAACGATGGGATCCTGCCCAATTTATTATGCCTAATCAATTTGAGTAATTTAGAATGGAGTAGCTAATCAAGCTAACTAAGAAAAACCAAGAAGTAGAGAAAGAAAAGGAGAAGGTAGTTTGGAATGTCTCTATTACAAAAGCACAAACGTATGCTCATAAAAAGGCATTGACAACCACACAGGAAGAAAACAAACAGCTCGTAGTAGAAAACTCATGGATGATTGCAATTGAAAAGCAAAAGAATATTTTAGAGGAAAGTGTCCACAAATTGGGAGAACAAGTGGTGAGGGTCAACCAAGACATCAATAAATTAGCCAAGGAAAATAAATCCCTCTCCATGGAGGAGGTCCATGCTATTCGATAGAAGTTAGCAATTGAAATCAGTGCAAGGAAAAATGAGGCCAAGAAACATGAAAATCTAAAGAAATATTTTTGCAACCAAGTAAGCATGTATAAGAAAATAAATGAAAAGGAAATTTAGATGGCTAAAGCCAGTATTGGAGCCATGTTAGCGCGAAATCCCGACTAGCAATCCACCTTGGATAGCTATTCTCTGGTCCATTAGCCAGAAGTGATAAATAAAGACCTACAGATTGAGGGTTTGAAAGAGTACATGGAATTGGCTAACTTAGATATGCCAACCTTGCCATGTTAACAGTAAACCAACCTAGAAGCAAGTTAGAAAAGTAGGTAGCAACCACCTATGCATTGTATGAAAAAGAGTTTGTAGATAGAAAAGATGCTTTACAAAAGCTCCATGTGGCAAACTCAAAATTGAAAGTGGTTAAAGCCAGCTACCATGGACAAAAGGATGTCACCTCAAACCTAGCTAGGAGATTAAAATATTATTAAGAATTAAGAGAAAAAGCTAGGGCCTTTAAGGAAGAACAATGATAATTTGTGGCCTGGTATGTGAAGGCCAATAAGATGTTCCTGCAACTACCATGTCCTTGGGATGTACTAGTGTCAACACCCATCGGTTTAGTAGCTTGGACAGTACACAACCTAAGGACAGAAGAGGAGAAGTTATAGGCATTACTTGATCAATACAAATTTCACAAGCTTGATGACAAAGGGAAGTGCCTGATGGAAGAGCCACTGCCTCCAAGAACCATATGAGCTTCCTCAAGTTGTGTCTTATAATTTTGTGTCCTAATTTTGTTAAGCACCACTATAGCATGAATAAGTTCATTTGTTTGTTTGTCTAAGTCAGTCAATAATTCCATATCGTTCCACCAATTTTTGTAAAGAACTTGTTCCTGCTTTTGTTTAACTCAAGGATAAGTTTTCATTTAGTCGTGAGGGTATGATGATTCATCATTGTGTTAGCCCTAATATCCATTACCCAATATTGAGGCTCTAATATCAAATATGTGACATCAGGTCCCAAGAAATAATGTTGAATATCCAATATCATCTCTTCCATGCTAGTCTATATATACAACACTTGGGTGCACGATTGAGACATAGTTTTAGTTCTCAATTTTCGATAGCCTTTCTTAGATTTTTGCATTCAAGTTCTATTATTCCCAGTGCATGCCCGTAGTGTGATGTTTGTAATTATATGGCACCTTTGTTCAAGTGTGACATACTTGGACACATTACATGACTAGAAATATAGAATGAGATTACTTCCATCATTGTTGCATTCACTTAGATTTAGTATTGCTTTAATTATTTATTTAATTGTTTAATTATTTACTATTTTCTTCAGTTAATGTTTCCATTTATTACTATTTACTATTCTTTTCATTAAGCAAAATGAGTATGACCTAATCACGAGTGCTTAAGTGTAAGTACTTGGTAATCCAATAGTGTATCGTTTAGCACACTTAGTGACATACGCTTGGCAATCCTAGTGGTAGTTACATGAAGTCCAAGGCATGTATGAATGATTAGAAATAGATACTCATTGCACTTAGGCAAGTTTAGATTTTCCTTTCCATTATTCATTAGCTTAATTAATTTATCTCTTTATTATCATTAGGAGCAACATACGATTAGGCAACATCATATGCCTCACTTTGGACTAAACCATACATGACAAAGCTACCACTAGTCTAACTAGAAAGATAGAGAACTACGATCAAAGCATAATGATCTAGATACCGCAACTAGTCCCATCCACAAAATTTGACTGGATCATGTGTGAATGCTTATGATTCATATGGTTGAGTGTAGGGATACCTCACAACTCATCACCTACCCTTAGCTACATCCATGATTAACTAACTATGCACTCTTGTTCCCTCTAATTGAATTGAATCCCCTCCCTAAGCAAAATAGCCTGCAAAAGATACCCATTCCTAAGGGTGGGTAGATTGCTAAGCATGTGCATTTGGGCATGGTTTCTAGGCCTCCTTGGATTTTTTACCATTCCATTCACTTGATTCATGGATACTCCCTAGCTCACCTAAAGGACTCTCTTCCTTTTCTCAACATTTCTTAGGGGTTGAAGGGGATGATGCTTCATTTAAATTTCTTGAAGATTTGAGTAGTGGAATAAGGTCCTTGAGATGTATTGATGATAAGAGTTTCAACTTCAAATTCCTTTGAAAAACTTACCACAAGTTTCAATTAGCTCATGATATTATAGCACAAGTTATGGTATGTCACCATGGGTCATGGTGTAGCTGAAATAGAGAAAAATCAAAATTTCAGGATACCATGAGTGGAATTTTCTTCATGGATCATGGTATAAGACCACAAGGTCACCACAAGTCTTGGTTGCCACCAAATTACTTTTAAGGCTGAAAGGAAGGTTCTGATTGCAAATAGTGCAAACTATCATTCTTAATATATACAAAATAAATGACCACAAATTCATAATGGGTTGTGGTCAACTTACAACTAACCAAAAGTCATGATCTTAAAAGAAATTCAATCACAAGTTGATCATGAGTTGTGGTTTGTTTCAAAATCAACACTAAGCTCACCACGAGTCATGGTGAGATCATGGTTGGAATTGTGGTTTTGTAAAAACATTTAAAACATGTGAGATGAAAGATTTCAAATGATATCTCTACACAAATTAAGTGAAAATTACTTCTAACATCTTTAATAATGAGTCATACATTTTCAATAGATTAACATGCCAACTTGAATTATTCAACAACACTTAATCAAACAACAAATTCTTTAAACTTGATCAAAACCCTTGAAACTGATATAATTGATAATATGATTCAATTTGAAATTTTAAATTATGGAAAAGTAATTGTGAAACTAAGACAATAAATGCAATAATAAAATGCAACTATGAGAATGAGAGCTAATGCAAAAATGAGAGCAACATGAGAGGTTGAGAGTAGCTAAGAGAATTATGAGCTAGTTGTGAGCTTTATAAAAAAAATCATTGTGAGAATGTGATGAGCAATGGAGTATCCAACACCCAACCATATGAGGATATGAGTGTTCATAAGCAATCTCAATCGAACTCCATAGATAAGGAAATGTGATTATACCAATACTTAGTTAGCATTTGCGATCATTGTCTTCCCACATGAGCTAGTAAAATTAGTGGATATGGTTTAACTCACAATGACGTATATGATATTGATGTTGTATTGGCCATTAAGCTCCTAGTAAACATGAAGTGAAAGTAAGGGTTTCTAAATCTAAGTGGTAGTAAAACAAATCTAAAGTAGCCTCTGCAATGAGCAACTGATCTTGATCTTCTGGTCACACCTTGGCCTTCATGCAACTACTACTGGGATTACCAAGTATTATACTACTGGGCATACCAAGTCATAATACTACTGGGTTACCAAGTAGTTACACTTACGTGCTCAAGATCAGTCATACTCATTAAGCATAATGACATTAAAAGTAAACTACAAGGAATGGTACACATTAACTATGAAAATAGTAAACTAATTGAAAACAAAAATAAAACTAAGTGTTGATGAAATGATGTAGAGTAATCTCAATCTTTATTGTTGGTCATGCAATGCGTCCAAGTACATCACACTCAAATAAATATTCCATTCAATTACTAAATATCACATTGCAGGCACACACTGCTAAGTACTGAATTCAAGAAAACAAGCTGAAAGAGTTCTATTACTAGGCCATCAAATCTATTATGAATCCATGTGGCCAAGTGTTGCTTATATAGGCTAGCATGCATCTCATGACATCGTTTATATGATAACGTATGATGAGATACGATAATGTATCTATGACATCGTAGATATGATATCATAACTATGATATTGTTGGCTCAAAACATTTGGATGTATCATACCCCCATGATTGACTAGAAACTCGTCCTTGAGTTAAAACAAAATAAGGATGAAGTTCCTTACAAAATTGGAAGGTAGATCTACATGACACTGACTTATATATACATGAATCTCTAGTGTCATGGTGGAGTATACAAAAATGGATACATGACATGATAATTTTGACAAAAAATAAAAAACAAAATCTGGCAAAGTTGAATATAGTCTTATGTTGTTCTTGGTGGAGGTGGCACTTCCATAGGTTTCTTTTCGTTTTCATCAAGCTTTTTAAATTGGTACTTATTTAAAAGTGCTTGTAACTTCTCTTCTTCCGTTCTTGGATCATGGACCATCCATGTTAATGAACCAATGTTTGATGGATTTGGCACATTCCATGGACATGGTAGTTATGGAAACATCTGATTGGCTTTAATACACCATTCTACAAACTTTCATCACTCTTCTTCAAAAGCTCTAGCCTTTTCTCTAAGTTGATGATAGTTTGTTAATTTTTTGGCCAAATTCATTGCTACATCCTTTTGTCCCTAGTAGCCAACCTTAACTACCTCTAGTTCTAAGTTTGCTACTTGAAGTTTTTGTAGAGCATCTTGTCTATCTGCAAACTTCTTCTGATATAAAACATAAGTGGCTACTACTTGTTGTTCTAGTTCATTTCTAGGCCTGCCTACTGTTAACATGGCTAGATTAGCATATCAAAGGTTTGCTAATGCCATGTATTCTTTTAAGTCTTCTATCTGTAGGTCTTTATTTTTCACTTTCACTTGATAGGTCTACGCCATGCTGTCTAAGATGGGTTGCCAATCAGGATTTTGTGCTGCAATTAAACTGATTTTTGCCTTTTCCATCTGGATCTCTTTCTCATTCATTTGTTTAAACATACCCACTTGGTCTTAGAAGTGTTCTTGGAGCCTTTCATGTTTCTTGATCTCATTTTGCCACACATTGATTTTGATAGCTAATTTCTGTCTAATGGTGTGTACCTCCTCCATAGAGAGGGTTCTATTTTCGATTGCGAGGCAACTCATATTGTGGTTGACCCTCATTAGTTGCTTTCTCAACTAATGGATACTTTCTTCTAGAGTGTTTTTCTACTTTTCTACTGTGGTCAACCTCATGTTGTTTGCAGCAAGTTGTTTATTTTCTTCTTGTAAGGTAGCAAGTGCTTTAGCATGGGCATATAATTGGGCTTCGGCTACTGAAGCATTCAATATTGCCTTTTCTTTCTCATCTACTATAGTATTACTCTTAAGAAGGAAATTGATATGCTTAGTTCTGAATTGTGCTATTTGATCTAGTGCTATGAACTAAGTTAGATCTCTCCTTTCTACTCTCAAGGCTACAAGCTCTTCTTGTCATCTGTGAAGCTCATTCTCAACATGTTCTACCCTGGTTTTGACTATGAATAATTTTTCTTTAATGGTTATTAAATCAAACTATGTTGCAATGATTTACTAGGAATATCAAATAGATTTTTCATAACTTGTCTTATTTGCAACAATCTATCCAAAACATCTACATGATCTGCAAGAGTCATAGAGGTACTAGTTATCATTTGAGCATCTTTGGCTCTAGAAATATTAGCTGGTGGCATAATAGGTACATTAAAAGATTCTTTAATGTAATCTATGATCACTTCTATGGATCCCATTGCATCATGGTGCTACATGACCATAACTATGGCTCCTTCTCCCAATTCAAACACCACTTGGAATGATGCAGTATTCCTAGAAATCTATTATGACCATTGGGCCTGTCCTCCTAATTGCAATGATATCTATCCACTAGTAGGATTGGTTGAAATGGTTGTCTAACTACATCATCAATAACTTTGAATAAATTGGCCTCTTCCCTGCTTCCCCAACTAATGGTTTCTACAATTTGCTATAGATGACTCATTAAAGGCCTATAATCTTGTGGTAGTAGTGGTGGAACTTGTGGTTGTTGTTGTTGTTGTCCTATGGTTTGAGTAGTCTCCTCAATGCCTAGTTGTTCTTCTAATTGGTCCTTTTTTGGAGGCACTAGCTTGAGAATTTCAACATAGGAAGCATTTTGTACCTTTCTCAATTCATGATTTGTATAACCTTGGATACCAACCCACTTACATAACTTTCAGATAAGGCAAGGGAATGGAAGTGCTAATTTCTCTACCTTCTTTTCTTAAATCCACCTTTGGATTTCTATGTAGTAGAGATGAGCAATGTTTGCATTGAATTTTCCCATTAATATTGCACTCCATCTGGCCACATATGTAGAGATTCTATTAAGTCTTTTGGTAGGAAACAGGTGATAGGTGCCAATTTTGAAATAGATCTTTTCTTCTGTAGTTAATTCACTATATTCTTTATCTTCCTTGCTATACACCTACTATGACCATATCTTCTTGGTATTTGTGTCAAATCTAGTTGATATCTATGCCACCTTTGCTCCTTGATTAGGTACATTCAATACCTGTACAATTGCCTTAACTAAAAGATATTGAGATTCCTTGAATTTTGACTATAGCATCAACTTCTTGATTTTTCCAAAACTGAAGTGTTTCTCCTAGATACCATTCTCCATTGTTTGTTAGAGTAGGCCACAAAGGAGATGGCTAAAGTTGGGCCTTAACACCTTCTATAGCAAATTCCAAAAATGGGCCAAAATTAAATTCCACAATTACTGTCAACATGATGGATTTTTCCTGAATAGTTTGAAGGCATTCAAGTGACAGTGTAAGTTGTTATCCCTAGATAGGTACTGGTGGAACATCCGCTTCTACTTGAGCAAATTACTTTGTGGTAGGAGTTTGTTGATGAATGCTAAAGGATTGTGCTTCATGCTCTCCTTGTTCTGCTTACGAATTTTTCTCACACGCTTCTCCTCTTCCACAACCTCATGGTCTTTTCCTTATTGGTTATGGGAGTTCTCCTTATGCTTCTCTTCTTAGGGCCATCTACAATCAATCAAGGGTTTGGAATTACTAGAATATTCTCATAAATGAGCAACAATTTGATACTTTACTCATACCCTTATTCAAATCAAGTTCTTAATTCATTATGATTGTAGAGTTAGAAGATTTTTTAATAACAACCCCATTAGTACTTTAAATGAGTGGTATGATCAATTAGAAGTCTTTTTAAAGTGGTTTTGGCCTTAACATGAGTGGTTTACTTTAAAAATTCTTAATATGTATCTTAAACTTACCCCTATAATACCATTCGATTGTTAGCAATTTCGAAAAAATCAACTCAAATTTTCCTTACGAGCACCCTCTCCTCCCTCCTACAACCCCCCCCCCCCCCCCCCCCCCCCCCCCCCCCCCCCCCCCCCCCCCCCCCCCCCCCCCCCCCCCCCCCCCCCCCCCCCCCCCCCCCCCCCCCCCCCCNGATATGCATCATGTTGAAAGGATCTTGATATGGAGATGATGCTTCAGTTGTGAAAAATGAGCATTGAAAATCTATGATTAAAGAATGGATGAGAAAGATAACATTGTTGTGCTATTAGAATGGATATTGTGAGTGATATGGGAAGTATTTATTGTGATTTATTGGAACTGAAAGGCTCAAGATGATGTGGAATCACTTGGTAGGTATAAGATACAACAACTATACAAATGGGTCCTTTCCAAAGTAGGCTCCAGCCCTTAATGCCCTTGTATAACCACACCTAAAAGTGTCCTTAGGCACTTAAGGAGTTGAATGTCACACATAGCTATTTAGCAAAACACATATGTTAGTACCACCAAATTGGAAAAATAACTCTATGTTACTCAACATCATAAGTTATGGTTATTCAAACAATGAGATGAAACGTTTTTAGAAGGGATTCTAGAAATCAAGACGTGAGATTTCTTACCATAGGCATAATAAATTCTTGTGTTTTATTAGTGGTTAAGGTAATCATTAGCCTTTCTATCCAAGATTCAAACCAAGTCCAAACCACATTCTAGTGACATTGCATCGTTTCATCTCTTGGAATCACAATTGTAAGACTACCAATGTTACAAGGAGTATTGCCACTTGGCATATTATTCAAGGGAGGAGTTTATTCATGGCATTTTATTCTTATTTTTTTACATTTCTAAGAAGTTTCCTACCTTCAAGCATGGGTAACATGTATTTCCAGTGGGATCCCCAAAAATTAATTCTATGCTCTTTTATTTCTTAACTATGTCAACCTTTTTAAGGTAGCACTTATTTTACTCTTACTCTCATTTTTCATTAGATCTACAAGGATATAATACAACCTAAGTAACATGATAAAATTTACAATAATAATCCAAAAAGAATCCACAAGTCCCTTGATGTCACACCCTTTTCATTCCACTTGGTTCTTCACTTTTCTATCTAGGTAGAATGGTCACAAGTTTATTCTTAGTTTGATGATGAAAATAATATCATTCTCACCATGGTAAGAACCACTTATTATTGGAATGGATGGATGGATAATGTGGGCTCACTATGTAAATAATTAGTCTCTTATGACTTGATATCATAGAGAAATTTTCACCTTATTGGGCTACATCTTGCCTTTATTTAATTATGTTTTATTAATGATCAAAAATTATTTAAAAGGGTTTGAAACAAAGTATAAAAGAAATGGAAAAGATGGTAAAAATTATGAAAAAGTACAAGGAATGAAAAATGTTAAAGAATTAAAAAACATTAAAGAATGTAAAAATTTGAAGAAATGAGAAAAATGTAAATGAAAATGAAAAGGCACTTATTAATTCCTAAGTCATGATAGGGCATTTTTCCCACCACTAAACTCTTGGACAAGTGTTCAGAAAATGCTCCCTAGATCTCTTGGATCATATACTTTGGGTGGCTCTCTTACCATCTTTAGGGATTTAACTTTGTTATGATTATCCCATGTGATCTTAATGGTAGTTAAGTTTTGATCATTTAAGTTCTTGTTTTCCTTTTCCATTGGTATGTGTTCATGAGTTAATATTTTCATTTCCAAGTCATTAGTTGGAGTCATTCTCTTTGAATAGGAATTAGTAAGTGGTTCATGTATATCCATGCATATGTTTGACAAATTAAGGTTCTCAGTTTGTGGCCACATAGTATCTTTTGGTTTTGTGGCTTGTACTCTTCTTTCTACACACATTTATGTTTCATTATTACTATGGACTATTATGATGTCTATGCTAGTACTTTGAATGTCCTATCCACTATTCCACCCTTCTCTTTTAGCAGTTATGCATGGAATTCTTTGTGTATGGATGGCTTCATGTTTGTCCTATTTTGAGATCTCCATGGATAAATCTCTCATGTTTAGCCTAGCATTAATGGTGCTAAGCCATGCCCTCCCCATGATGATTGAATATTTCTCATTAGTATCCTTCACATCAATTACCAAGAAGTCTGCTGGGTAGGACCACCCATTAATAATGGTCACTACATCATCAATTTGTCCCAAAGGGATGACAAAAAATTAATCTACAAGCTCCAATATGATGTTGCATTCTTTAAATGGTGGTAGGCTCCATGTTTGATATGTGTTGTAGGAGATTAAATTAACTCTAGAACCTAAGTTTAATAGAGCTTTGCACGATAGATTCCTAGCTACTTGTAGATAGATTAAAAGAACTCCTAAGTCAATTTACTTCTGCAAGAGCGGCCTTCCTTGATCCAATCAGTAATAACTATAGTAAGCATGACAGTCTATATTTTTAAACTTAATGATGATGGAAGCTTGTTAAGAGTGAGAAGATTCGTTTTAGGAGAAGATGATCTTAATAAAGCTCCTATTTTGCCAGCCTTCTCTAGACTTGTTCTAAAGAAAGGATGTTTCTTTTTTTAGCACTTAGCATTGCTAGTAAGATCTTCTATTCATACATTTACTGCCCTTACAGCCTTCTTTTGCTATAGTTGTGATGGTATTTCACCCTACATTGCAAGTGGTGGCACTGGTGGCAAGGGGTTTAGATTGAAATTTGAGAGATTAGTTGCTTGTGAATGCACATGTGGGTTTAGATTAGTCCTTGGTGGCATCAGTTGGTAGTATTCTGGTGGGTGATTGATGAGTGGTGAGGTACCCCTACACTCAACCATACGAATACGAGCGTGTACGCGCGATCCGGTCAAACTCCGCAAACTAAATGCCTTAACGCCACAAGAAACACTTGGGGTTAATCGTTCGTTGTCTTCCCAGGCTTGCTTGTATGTGTCATGGTGTATGGTTAAGCAAGTCTGAGGTATATGATTTTTTTGGTATTTTTCGGTTTATCTCCTAAGCTATGAGGTGAAGGGTTGAGAAACTAACTAACTCTAACTACACACTAAGTCCAAGCGTCAGCATCCGTTCCCACTTACCGTACACACCATGAACTGTGCAACTATGGCTACCAAACGCTAATCGTTACTGGGATCACCACACGTAATGCACATGCTCGAAGCGGTCGTACTGAGGCACTTAACTAACCTATGTGTGACAAGCAGCCGATTCCTTGACTAGC
>MNCI01008673.1:308721-326591 GCA_015680685.1 Gnetum montanum
AGTAGTCGTGCACAAGGTCCAAGATGTGTACGGATGATTAAGGAACGGATGCTCATCGCACTTAGGTTAGCTTAGACTTCATTTCCTAGTACTCGTTAGTTTAATCAATATTATTTTCCATTGTCTCTAGAAGTAGCACTAATTTAGGATCACATCATACGCCTCACTCTAGACTAAACCATATGTGACAAAGCAAATACTAGTCTAGGTGGGAAGACAACGAACTGTGATCAACGTGTAACTATCTAGATACCACAACTAGCCTGTCCACGAAGTTCAACCGGATCGTGCGTGAATGCTCGCATTCGTATGGTTGAGTGTAGGGGTACCTTGCCACTCATCACCGTACGTGACAAGTTGCCACTAGTCCAAGTGGGAAGATAACAAACTATGATCAAGGCATAGCGATTTAGATGCCACAACTAGTCCCATCCACGGAATTTGACTGGATCGTGAGTGAATGCTTGTGATTCGTCTAGTTGGGCATAGAGGGTACCTCGCTGCTCATCAAAAGTGTTCAAGTACATGATGCTTGAATAAAGATCTGTACAATCTCTTAATTCACACTGCAGGCATTCAAATGGAAAATATTCTAACTCTAGAAACAACAAACTACAAGAACTTCACTACACTACTGACTTAACATGTCATAAATGCGGTGGGTACTCGCATTTATATAGGCTTGACTTGTGTTTGCATCGACACATGTGACGATATGCCAATGGGGCTATGTTGACGGGGCTGCATCGACGTATGCCCATCAACACAACCAATCAACTATGCCTCGTCAATTGTAATAGAGGATCTCTCCTTAAAAAAAAGGCTCTTTTGGAATACTACCAAAAAAAAAAAGAGTCTTGGCTAAAGTTTGGTTGAATATGTCAAGGGAAAAACATTTTTATTTAAGGAGGTTTGTTATCTAGTATTCAAGAGTATCTATTCTCAACCATTCCTATTCATTTAGGGAATCAGATTGCTAGAGCAAGAATGAGCTCTCATCATTTTCTTATTGAAACAAGTCATTGGATCAATTTACCCAAAGAAAACCATGTGTATATTATGCAAAATGAAGAACATATCTTTATCCAAAAATATATTAGGGCTTTTTGTAACCGTCCAACAAATCCTCCAATTTTCTGGAAATAATAAAAATTTGTACTTTCTCAAATTGAATTGTGAATAAAAATATTCTTTCGCTGTTCTCGAAAAAATGAAACACTTACCATTTGATCCTCCTCCGAACCACGCCTAAAATCTCAGCTAGAGCCAACCCTAAGACGCTACGATGAAATCCTAGAACACCAACGTAACGTGACTGGGAGCGTAGTATTAGCGATCACGTCTTATTACGTCAACAACAATAAAAGCCCAGCCCAGGGCTGCTCCATGCTCAACGTCAGGCTCTCTCTCTCAACGAAGGATACGGCAAAAACCTGGCTTAAACTTCACTCGCTGCAGGCCTGAACTCACTACAGCCGAACAGAAAGCCTTTCAAATTCATTACAACGCAGTAGCAGCAGCACCACATCATCTCCAGCGGCAGCAGATGATGGAGTCTAGCATTGAACCAGCAGTCACACCGACGACGCGGCGGATTCGCTTTTCCTGGTCTTCTTCAGTAAAGCTCAACGATCTCGAAGACACTTGCAAAAACGATTGCACAAGTCTATTGTTAAACTGCCTCCAATTTCCTTTGCATACGGAGTACAGCATTGAACTAAGCACACGGCCGCGGCGAGTTCGCGTTTCCTGGTCGTCGTCAGTAAATCTTAACGATCTCGATACTTGCAGAAACAATCGTACAAGGCCCTGGCTAAAATTCCCCCAATTTGCGTTGCCCGATGTAATCAAAGATCACGTCTGTAAAGCAAAACGGTTATGGAGCGACCTAGCTCATTCCACTCCAAAATCCTACCCTCATGCACATTGGAAGCCAAACGCTTTGTTCGCATCCTCCTCTTTGGAGCTTCAAAGCTCCGCCAATGGCGCCGAAGACAAGGAAGACAACAGGAAGCAAGATTTCTATCATTCTCCTTATGCTGTTTCTTCTTCAGCTGCTACGTTTTCGTCTCAAGAAACGGCGGGGGGGCCGACGCAGCAGAAAAGTGGAACCGCCGGTGGCGGTGGTACCAGGCCGGCGAAACAGGTGGAGAGGGTTTTGATAAGCGAGGTTCTGGTAGAGAACAAAGAAGGCGAGGAGCTTGACAATCCGGAGCTTTTAAATGTCGCCTTGAGTTCCTTAAAGTCGTGCAAGCCTAATTCTGCGCTCACGGTGCAAGAAGTGCAGGAGGATGTGCGCCGCGTCATTGAAAGCGGGTACTTTGCTTCTTGCAAGCCTGTTGCTGTGGACACCAGAGACGGCATTCGCCTGGTTTTTCAGGTAACGGTTGCCCTTATCTATTTAGTAAAGCTTTTCTTCACTTGCGCCGTATTATATGCTCTCACAGCAACAGAATAATAGAGCACGCGGTACATTTGTTTTGAATGAACATACATGATTGACACTCAAACCGTATTTTTCCAAAGATCAAGTGCGATAGCAATGTGCACCAAATTTAATTAAAGCGTCGCGTTCCATCAATCCATGCTTAGAGTGCCACATTTTGTAAATCGAATATCGCATTGTGTTTAATGATACGGCGGATACAGAGCCAGAATCGTTGTAGATGCGCACATATGAAAAGCTTTGCTAAATATTATCCCATCAGTCTTTGTTTGAGTCGCTTTCGGGAAGTATGTCTGAACTGGAGGGAAGTGGAGCAGACAAAGAAAGGGGATCAGTTGGCGAAAATTTTAAATAAATTTTTTGAAACAAGTAAACAAGAAGAATTTCATTAGTAATTTCCAGAAAAGTAATTAAATAATGACACATTGGTTCTAACATAATTCCAGGTTCGTCTTCGGATTCAACAAGAAATATTTCCCTATCCTTTATAATTGAATTGAGCTGAAGACTTTTTCCCCAAGGGAAACACTTGGTTTGGTGTAATCTAGATATTCAATTGTTTTGCGTTGGTATCTACGAGTATTAATTCAAGCAATATTTGACTCGGATTAATTCTAATGATCATCAAGAACATAATATCTTTTGGTGCACAATTCTACGTTTATAGTTAGTTTAACTTGCATCTTACATTATATCTCTGTATTGTCATACATAACCATATACATATATTGGATATGCAATTGTACATACACACACAGAGCCAAATCTTCAATCTTCATTTCCTAAAGATTGAAGAGCCTTGTGTATAGAGTCATATACATAAAATTAAATTTTTTCTGATTAAGAGGTTTGTGCATTGAATGTATAATTCATTTGTTTTTGATTTAAGGTAGAACCAAATCAGGAATTTAGAGGATTGATTTGTGAAGGTGCAAATGTTCTGCCAACAAGAATAGTGGAAGATGCTTTTAGGGGTGAATATGGTATGTTTATCATGTATTCAGTCCATTTGCAGTGTGATTTAGCAAAACAATTTTTAACTCAGTATAAATGTTTGCTATTCTATTTTATGTGATAAGTGGTATCTTATAATTGGTGCAGGAAAAGTTGTAAACATTCAGCGTCTGGATAAAGTATTGAATTCAATTAATAATTGGTATGCAGAAAGGGGCTTGTTTGCACAGGTAATGCTGAATTCAATTTATATTCTTTCTATTGAAAGAGGTATTTGTGAGTAGAAAATGATTTTTACACTACATGCAGTGCATGAAAAGTGGGATCGTACAGATTTCTATGAGTTGCAGACGCATTTTATTGTGATTATGTTGCCCTGATTTTATTTTTAATTGTTGTAACTAAAATCCAGATTTCAGATGTAGACATGCTTTCTGGGGGAATAATCAAATTGATTGTGTCAGAAGCAGAAGTGAATAACATAACTATTCGATTTCTGGATAGAAAAACGTATGATTTTTGAATTCATTAGTCTGATTTGCAAATTTTTAAGATTTAGCTTGTGCAATTGTATTTTTATCATTTAATCTTTGCTTTTTTTTTTCTTTCATGTTTATAGTGGTGAGCCAACTGTAGGGAAAACTCGTCCAGAGACTCTTCTGCGGCAACTTACAACAACGAAAGGACAGGTGCTTAGATTTTTATTTTTTATTTTATTTTCCTGCTTTGTTTCCTTATACGGTTTTATCCATGAGAATTCTGCTTGACTACATCTATTGCTTGAAGGAAGTTTTTTATTTTTGGTTTTGGATTAGGGTTTGTTTATTGCTTAGGTATATTGTTCCTAATTATTCAGTCCAGAACCCTGTAGACAGTATACTACTTATGCTTTGTTATAGTTTTTTTAGTGGCTGGGTCACAAAATGATACTTCTATTAAAAGAATAAACAGACTAAATAACAGATAAACTACCATCCTTATCGGTGTTCTGAAGATATAACTAAACAACATTGTTCCACTTATATTTCCTCCGAAATGTTGCAGTGTTTCTCCAAAGAGCCAAAGCAGCAATTCACAATGAAGTTGGGCTGTTTTGTTTTAAAATTAAATCATAAATATTTTTAAATTAAGAATACATTGTGGATTGTCTTGTGATTATCTTGAAGGAGTGTTTTACATAGGCAATGACACTGGAGGTGGGATCAAGTAGTGTTATTCTTGAATACCAAAATAATGTTATGTAATATTGACGAAAATCTCTATGTGCAATGCGTTTTTTTTTTGTTAAATGTAAATTATGTATTTTTTATATGAACCCCTTAACATTTTAATTAATTGACATTTTAAAGATAATAAGGATAATACATGACCTTCGTCAAGAGGTGTGCTGTTCTAAAGAAAGGTATACAAGGATCACACACTCGTAGTACAGAATTCATGTGGATATATAGATAGATGAATTTCTGACAGGGAAACCATGGTCCAGAACTTAGCTAACAAATCATGGTTTACATTTAAAACAACTGCGTTGTAGATTTCTCTTGCATAAAACTCTACGTAGATACTTACGAACATTGTTTTAAGACATCTTGAGTCAATGACACTGTGAGTTAGGTATTTTGTTGTCAATTTAGGTTGTAAACTTGATACATATAATAGATGGTTTTAGGTTTCTCAAAATAAAAGTTGCTATTCAATTTATTTGTTTAACTGCTTAGTAGTGTTGAGTCATTGTTTGCAACCCAAATTTTAACATGGTATCAAGGCCGATGGTTGTATATTGAATATGTTGTAACTGCAAATTGTGCATGGTTTAATCACTGAGGCAAAGACAGATTAAATGCTTACATGTGGGCTGCAAAACTTGAAATAAATAATATGAGTGATTTCATGCTTTACAAATTGCAACTGCACGTTTATTTTGAGGTCTAGTTAGAGCTTGAATTGTTAAATAGGGTTTTGTCCTTACACACCTATAAGTTTGTGTTTGTGCATTTGGCCAAATTTTGTTTCTGTGCACTTCTCATCCCCAAGCATCATGTCATTTTTGTGCACCCATTTTCTTTGGGATTTTGGTAATCAAGGTATGTGTTCTCCATGTTTTTGATAAAATTAAGTTTTTTCATCTAGAGCTATCATGTTACTTCTGCAAACTGTTGGGCCTCTTCAGGTGGTTAAGAATTGTTTATTTAACGGCAACATGACATGGAGGGATTACAGAAAACCATAAACCGATTCACAACGGTTCATGGGTCATTCCATGTGACCCATCCATGTACATTCCATGACCATCTTGACCATGCTTATGTGTGTCCCTGGGTCCCACCCCTGCCTGCCAGTGGGTGCTTGCTGGCAGGCAGGGGTGGGACCCAGAGACACATGTTTAAATAATACAAAAAATATTTTCTTTGTGAACCAACCTGCATAGAACATTGGTATGCAATTGCAATAATAAGTGCAAGGTTGAGTGTTCAAGTCCTTAATTTTACAAATTTTATATCCATTATCACATATAGTTAGAAATTTTTTAAGCTGGAGCACTTCGTATGGGTATGTATGTATGCCATGCATACCCTCAGCTGCCATGCATCCACCACATAACAGATGTGGATCTGTTTATGGTTTGTTGAGGGATTACTCCAAATAACAGAGTTGAAAGAGATTGCAGATCACCCTTGCCTGAAGAGGAATCTTTAAGTTTTAAGTGACTGTGCACTATAGCCTCTTTAGTTGCTCGTTCATCCAGGGGTTTAGGTGCTGCTTTGGCTGCACACAACCCACTAGCAAATCATTAAATTATAGCCAAGCTTGTCCTTGATTGAGAAAGTTATCAGGCTCTACATTGTGCTTGAGAAAGTAATCATATTCAATATCACCGTTTTGGTTCCACAATGTCAAAGGGCTACTTGAAAGTAACTGTGGGATCCTGAAGTTGTTGCCTCTGGTTTGTTGTCTTTTTCATGACTTTTCCATGACATACAATAAGTCATAAAAACTTTTTGTGAAGAGTGAAATGTTTATCTGCATAATAACAAATATACTTTTTGAAGATTTCCTAGAGACGTTTATGATTTCTATTTAAGACAATGAAAATAGAACCCAGGGTTGAGATAGCTTTAATTGATAGAATTAGCTTCTCTTATATGTTCAAAGATCCAGAAAGTTTTTGTAAAGCTTAGCAGTTTGCAAATGGTGGGCTGGCAATTTCATGATAGAAACAGCTGTGGGCTGGGCTGGTTGAGGGCATCAGTTGCAGAATTGTTGCTAGGGACCTTAAGGTAGACACTAGCTTGTAGTGCTTAACCGCATATATGTAGAAACTTATTTGGGATATAAAATAGATTGGTTTAAAATCCTTAAGCAAGAATTATTGCAGCACGTAAAAGCTTTCTATCCCTTAAACTGTCTTCACTTTTCTTAGGGCTATCATTGTCAGAATGCATTTTGGTGTTTTCTTCCATGGTCAGAGCTCCTGTGGAGTCAGTCATCACCATCAATGATCGAGCAGACGTTGCTAAAATTTGGGAGGCATGTTCACCAAGATCTTGGTAACCACAATTCGAGCCACTGAACAAAAATGAGATCTTGAACTTGAAAACAGAGGGTTCATGGTTTATTATGAAGCTCTCACAAATCAAATGACAGAGTTAGTGATACGTCATTGTTAGTTAGAAAACAATTTTAAGAATTATATATAACTGTGGAATGTTTCTATGCTGTAGTCAATGAGGACATCTTGCATGTATGCATATGATTTTGAAGTTTGGAAAGAACTTAGTTTATGCGTTGTTGATGAAGTGGAAGAAAAGATAAAGAATTGATCTTAACAAATTCAAGTAACATCAGGCTGGACTTGAGAAGGCTACATTTGAGATGATGAAGCTTTTAAACCCAGCCATCAATAACATCTTGATTCTTACTGCGTAATGCGCTACTTAAGAATAACGTTGCAATTCTAGAAAGTTCAAAGGCTTATCTTGAATCAACCAAAAGTATTATTGAGGACGTGATCATGAAAGGTATGATCAACATTGGAGGTGTAGAAGCCTTGAGAAAGAACTTAGCTCTTCTTTTCCAACATCTATGATCTGGTCCATACTGTTTTGGTAATCAGTTGCTGTAACAGTCAATCTTACTGAAAAAACCATGACAAATAAGAAGTTGAAAAATCACAAGAGGAGAAAAGTGATTTGGATGAAATATTGGAATTTAAATTGAACATTTCTAAGTGAATACCTATGTTGTGCTTTTTGTATAAAGACTTTGCTATATATTAAACTTTATGAAAGGTATGGTTTTTGTGTTCGTTTCTCTTAATTTCTTTGAAGTTTGTTTTGATAATTTGGTTTGAAGCTATTTGAAGAGTGATATTTTCCTGATATTCTTCACTGTCTACTTTTTTCCATTTCAAGATCTTTTTTTACCATTGCATTTTCTTTATTAAAACAATAAGCTATTTCTTGTCCTTTTTATATAAGTACACTAATAAAAGCTTGACTATTTGGGAAGTTAAGTTATTTGCGTAGCGATTGCCTCGTAAGAAATGAAAACTTTGGATTCAAACTTGGGTGATTCTTTATTTTTCCATAGAAAGCAGAGTGTGTAATCATAGGAAGAAACTGTTTGATTTAAAAGAGTTCACTCTGTTGAAAGAAAAAAGAGAAGGATTTTTTAATTAACTTCAAACACTTTTTAACGGGAGGCTGTCTGTTAATGACCGAATTGGCTTAGCATGTTGAGATTTAAGGGGACCGTTACATATAAGTAATGTGATACAATCTGAACACACAAAGTTTGTATTTGTTTCAAAGAATAAGTACTTTGTATATTTCTAGTGTTCAAAGCTTTATTCAGGGACCACCACTTGGAGTGATGGTAAGGTACTTGTTTCTGAAGTTGTAAGACCTGGGTTTGAGCTTGGGTGTAGCCACTCAAAAGAGGTTAGGTTTTCACTCATTCACTGACCCTCCCAGGACACCACTTTGGCGGGATGAGCATTGAGCCTCTAGGTGATGATCCAAAGCTTTACTCAGATAATTATAATTATTGTTTCAACACATCTTAAGCCAGTGACATGGGGTAAATGTTCTACCATCAGTTTATATTGTAACGGTGATAAATAACATTCTCAGGTTGAGCTTTCTCAAAACAAGTTAAGTCAAGTTGATATTCAATTTATATATATATTTTTAGAAAAGATCAGGCTTTATTATAGAGAAAATAAACAAAAAATATTTACAATCGGGATCAGTATACCCATCAGATGTCATTCAACGTGCAGGCACCTCCCAGACAGCCCCTGCATGAGCTCCAGCTGCCAGCACCAAAGTAGAAACCAACTCTAGATTTCTCATACTCACCCACCCCAAAACCAAGGGTCCATGACCTTTCCTGAGAAATCGAGGCAAAGTGCAAAACCCAAAACCAGACATGCATCCCAAAAAGAAAAACCCCTAATAGTAGATTACAACCATAAGCCCACCCCTAGCCAAACAATACCTGACTCACATTAGACTTTGCAACCACTGTTGCTTCCCCTGGCAATTGTGTAAGCCAGCCCCAGGCGACGATCCCTTCTGGACCTTATTCTCCTTCATCCCTTGCTATGGCTCTGCTGTTCCCAGTCGCATCTCCCGTTTGACCTCTGCGCTGATCTCTTCATGCAGGTCATCATGCAAAACTTGCAGCTTAAATGCCTCTTGTTAGAGTTGGGCCCTATAGATTAGACCTTGTAACCCTTCTCTTTGCCTTTTTGTGAGGTCTGCAACCTTTTGCAGGTCCTTCTTGCGAGTCGCCCAGTGAGCTTCCCAGACCTACCTGTCGGTAGCCCTAGCCTATTCAGCTGCCTCCCTACATGCCTTTTGCACCTCAGCCCACATCATCCACTCCTGCTCTTGCCCTTCTTCTGTTCCATGCGACGAACCAGTGTTGTCGCCCACTTCCTGGCCCTGGCCAGAACCCAATGCAGTGCCCCCATGGCCAACCCTAAACTTCCGCTGTTGATAAACCAGCTGAGGTACCGAACCCACTGTCGGCAGCACCTGGGCCCCATGCCACCAAAGGGCCAAAATAAGGCCCAAATGTCTCCTTGGTCTTCAGCACTGCAGTGAATTCAGAAAGAACTGCAGCAAGTTAACACACATGCCATGCTTGAGGCAGTGCAAGAAAGCAAAATGTATGCCCATCAGCTTCGACACAGTTCTTGAGTGGATGAGGAACCTATCAACCAGCACCGCTGCCTGCTGCTAGATATTCAATTTATATTTTTACTTGATCAGTTAGTTTTGAGCCTTAGTTTCTAACCTAAACTTTAATATATGAAAGGTAGTTGGTGTGGTGGGGGCTAGGGAACAATGATGTAAAGCTGTACCATTGATTCATGAGAACTTTTGTGTTCCACATAACATCTTAAAAAATCAATATTTTGAAAATGCACCGAAGTTCCTAATCATCTTAATCATAGGGAATGATTGATGGAATGAATGGCCGATAGTGTCAGTGATAGGTAGTGAAACATGATCAAGGTAACTAATGCGATTCATCTGAATTTGTGTCTTTCCAAAACATGAGAACATTTCTCATGTTTTCAATAATCTTAATTATGAGGTACTTATTCCAAGTTTGAAAGTTTAAAAAACAATGGTTTGAAGCCTAAAACGTGATGTAGGAATATTAACTCAAACATTTAGCAAAATAAATTTTGAATCCCTGTCATAGAACTTGTTGCTAATTTGTGAATTTCTGAGTTTTAGAGATACTATACGATGGAAATATATAATACCTGTTTTCATGTTATATGAGCCATTCCTAGATAGCACGTTACTGTCTTTAAATCATAGTGGAATTTCTTATATTTTTATAAACATATGTTACTACAGAAGTGTATTTTGTGGTTTGCTTATTTTTCAGGTTTATTATTATACTTGCTAAGTCTTTTTGATCTTCCAATTATTAAGTTAGAAAGTTGAAAGGATTGAATTCCTATAGTTAAACAAAATAGATAAGAAATACAGCAAGTGATTTTGGTGATGACGTGTTTAGATAATATGAAAATAAAGATTCTGTAAAATATCAATATGGGGAAAATAAAAGTTGAATTTTGAAGAATGATTTTGCTTTCCATGAGGATGATGATGTAGAAAACCTAGAACACAGGACTGCAGCTTCCCAAGGCTAGGATGATGATGCAGAAAACCTATAACACAGGACTGCATCTTTTCTTATAAATTTCTCTGGAGTTTTAGGAAGAAAGTCATTTTGTAATGGAAATGATATGTCATCTCTTTCAATCTTGAGATATTTATGAGGATATCAATGTTAGAATTTTCAGTGTTAAATGGTGGTAGGATAAAGGTACCAAGATGATGATGATGGTGATATCTAATTTCCTTACTAGTATAATAACAATTTATTGGAATAAATGATATGATGGTATCCTCTCTGGGAAAATGGTAAATTTTTCCTTAATAAAATCTCCTGAATCACTACTTAGGACTTATATTCCTTTATTTTTTGGAAACACAAGCTTGAATTTCTGCTTTGATTCTTTTATATGGTATCCTAGCTTGTAAAATGGTAAATTTTGCCTTAAAAAAATCTCCTGAATCACTACTTAGGACTTCTATTTCTTTATTTTTTTGGCAACACAAGCTTGAATTTCTGCTTTGATTCTCTTTTATGATAGTAGAAAACTTTGTGAAGTATAGCGAATGATTGAGGCATTTAAGTGCACATAACTACATGTTATTTCTATTTCACCTACGTTGCAATGGGAAGAACTTTAGTGTTCTTTCCTTTGGAAAAACTTATTTTCTAGCCTTAATTCCTTCATATGACATATCCAGGACAAAAGACATTCTTATTTTTATATGATATCAGGCCCAATGTTTCTGGCTATTTTTAGAAATTTTGAGTATTCCAACTGGTTTTGAGAATGCAGCAGTTTGTATGCATTTATTGAATTATTACAGGTTGATTGAAATAGTTTCTAAATATTTCTCTTTTCTTTCTCTGATTTTGTTATTGGCGTTCCATGTATCATAAACAAATAAATGAAATGATCTGTGAGAGTCAGTGTTATCATTATTTAAAAAAGAAAAAAACCACTCTGAAGCCTGTTAGGATTTAAGATGTGCATTAGAGATAACTATGATACACATGGACTAATGACAATTTGCTAAGTTCATTAGGAGAATCTTGACATTAATGCAGGTTAATTAAAGCACCTACTTTCATAGAAGTACTCTGTACCTCACCTTATGGATAGTTGTTGCTAGATTAATGTTTAGTTTCATTCATAACAATGATAGCAGCTAACAGGTTGTGCAACCTTGTTTTGCAAAAACCTCACACAGAGGTGGTTTGATGCATGCCTCAAATTTTACCAAGTTATTGGGGAAGCAAATTGATTTGTACATAGAATAGCTAGAAAACAAAATGGCCAACTATACACATATAATATGAGGTCCAATGTCATTATTGTGATAGTGAAGGCTATTTAAAGGAGAGGGAGAGATGTAATAGATGTAACAAGAAATTCACTTCTTAATAAGAAAACAGTCTACATACTTTTCTGGGATTGTTTCCCTTCACATTGAGGGGTTTTCACATAAATCTGTCTCTCATTTCATGTTTGTTTACTATCAACAATTGCATGAGTGAATTAATTTTTTAGTTTTGGGTTTTAAGCATAACAAGTGGTATTAGAGCCTGGTTTGTGTAGATTGTTGGTAGTGCATTGAAGATGGTGGACAAAGTGGAGATTCAAAACCTTACGGGTTCCAATTGGCAGATTTGGAAAATTCTGATGACAGATATTCTATATTATAAGGAATGTGAACCTCCCATCATAGAGGGGGCAACAAAGAAACCTCAGAACATGTCCCCAGAAGAGTGGGATAAGTTGGATTGAAAAGCTCTGTTCTTGATCAGACCTTTTGTCTGATAAAATTCTGTACACAATTGCTGAAGAGAATATAGCATAAGGCTTGTCAAAGAAGTTAATCAAGCTGTACGAACAACCATTAGCAGCAAACATATTTTATCAAATGAGGAGATTATTCAAGTTGAAGATGAAAGAGATTAGTACAATGGCTCATCACCTCTTTGAAATTAACAATTGTTTTTCACAATTGAAAGCACTGAAGGTAGTATTGGATGATGAAGTTAAATCATTGTTGTTGGTCTCTTCTCTTCTAAATAGTTGGGAAACAATAGTTACACCAATCAGTACAACATTGGCAACACTGGATTTTGACACTACTATGGCAGCCTTGTTGGGTGCTGAAAAGCGAAATGTGTCCATGCAATCAACATCATCTGGTGGAGAAGCTTTAAATATTGAAAATAGAGGAAGATCACAACAGCAAGCAGCTCGAGGTAGAGATGATGCTAGACACATGAGGAGGCCATGATCACAAATCACAAAGTCAAGAAAGAGGTTATTGGTATTGTCACAAGCCTAGTCATTTGAGAAGAAACTGTCGTGCTCTAAAGGAGAAAAGGAGCAAAGAAAAATAAGCTTCTTCTCAAGAATCATCAAGTAATTAAAGTAATGGTGAAGTTAGTGTAACTTTATTACTCTTGGTAATACTTTGTGTAGAAGTAAGTTTTGTCAATATGATGAATGGATAATGGATTCTAGAGCATCATTTCATGTATGCCCATATAAAGAATTTTATAGGACATCTACAAAAGTTGAAGATGCTCATGTTTGGTTGGGTAATGAACTTGAATGTCTAATCAAAGGTATTGGTGATGTGTTGATCCACCTAGAAGATGGAAGGCAGTTAACTCTTCGAAATGTTAAGTTTGTACCTGATTTAAGAAGAAATTTGATTTCAATGAGATAGTTAGATGTTGTTGGTTTCAAAACTATATTGGGAGAGAGCTAGTGGAAGATCATAAAAGGAATCATGACTGTCCTAAAAGAAGAGAAAAAGGGTTCTTTGTATGTACTAAAGGAGCTTGGGCAAATGGACATACCATGGTAACAAAGGACCCTAATGAAGATCTTCAGCTATGGCATCATAGGATGGGACACTTAGGTGAAAAGGAAATAATGGTATTGCAATATGAAAACCTTATTCCTAAATTTTCTTTAGCTGCACTTCCATTTTTTGAAGATTGTGTTATTGGCAAAAGTCATAGAGTGTTCTTTAAAAGAAATGAATCCCATAAGAAGAACCATTTCTTAGAGTTAATCCATGGTGATGTTGTTGGTCCTATGAATCCTATGTCATTTAATGGGGACTGTTACTTCATAACATTTATTGATGATTATTCTTGAAAATGTTGGTTGTATGCTATGAAAAGAAAATATCAGGCTATTGATATGTTTAGAATTTTTAAAGCTAGGGTTGAAAGTGAGAACAATGGAAAGATTGAGTGTTTGCACATTGATAATGGAGGAGAATTTTGCTTTAATGTTTTTGGGCAACTTTGTTGTGAAATAGACATCAAAGATGAAAGGGTGGTCCTTGGCACCCCACAATAAAATGGTGTGGTTGAAAGGTACAACAGAACAATCCTAGCTAGGATTTGAAGCATGTTAAAACATTTTGGATTACTAAAAGATTTTTGGCATGAGGTTGCAAAGATTGCTGTGTATTTGATTAATAGATTCCGTAATGGACCATTGAATGGAAAAATACTAGAGGTTGAATGAAGTAGGAGGCAAATAAGTTATAACTATGTTAGAACCTTTGGTTGTATTGCATATGCATATATTCCCAAAGAAAATGGATCTAAACTTGAGGATGCAACACACAAATGCTTTTTTGTAGGCTATGGAGGTGATGATAGGGGATACATATGATGGGATCCAGTCGCTAATAGAATTTTTAGAAGTAAAGATGTTTATTTTAATGCAGATGTAATATATAGTTGAACATTTAGCAGAAAAGAAAGAACAAGTAAAAATTGATATATCCTCTATTGTTTCAAGGCAACCGTTGCAACAAATACAAAATCAACAGCCATCTCAAATGTCAAGCCCTATGCATAAGGACCCAAATGGTATTGAAAACAGGGAAGGGCAAGTCCAAGATGATGAAGGTGAGCACCATGAAGAAGGCATTGGTGAAACACCTCAACATTGAATTCGAAGGTCTACTCGCGTTACTAGGCCTCCTAATACTCCAATTTTACAGTGTTCTTTATACTGAAAATGGTGAACCAGAAAGTTTTCAAGAAGCTTTGCAAAATTCAGATTGGAATCTTTGGAAGTTATCCATGGATAAAGAGATGAATTCACTAAAATAAAATCACACTTGGGAGTTGGTTCCTCTTCCACATAGTAAAAAAACCTTGAAAAACAGATGCTTGTTTAAAAATCAAAATTGAGGTTGACCAATCAAACAGATACAAGGCTAGGATGGTGGTAAAAGGGTATATATAGAGAGAAGGTATTGATTTTTTAGAAATTTTCTCTCTTGTTGTAAAACATGCCTAAATTTGGATAACATTATCATTGGTAGCTTGTTTAGATTTGGAATTGGAACAGTTAGATGTCAAAACATCATTTTTGCATGGAGATCTAGAAGACGAGATCTACATGCAACAACTAGTATGCTATGTGGATCAACAACAACCTGATTATGTTTGCAAGTTAAAAATGAGCCTATATGGGTTGAAACAAGCATTGAGGCAGTGGTACAAGAAGTTGGGTAGCATATTAAGTAAATTTATGATTCTTTTGTTATATGTTGTGACATGTTGGTTGCTAGTAATGATTTAGCTAAAATCAAGAAGTTGAAAACTAATTTTTAAAAGAAGTTTGCAAAAAAGATTTGGGTGCAACTAGATAGATTTTGGGTATACAAATATGGAGGAATAGGATGCAAAGGAAGTTATGGTTAAGCCAGGAAAAGTATTTCAATAAAGTATTACATCAGTTCAACATAGCTTCAACAAAACTTGTAAGTACTCCCCTAGGATCACACTTCAAGCCATCTAAGTATGCCCTAAGACTACTATTGAAAAGAAAGTTATCCCATATTAGTCAGCTGTGGGAAGTTTAATGTATGCTATGGTCTATACAAGACCAAATATTGCTCATTCAGTGGGAGTTGTAAGTAGGTATATGAGCAACCCTGATATAAAGTATTGGAATACTGTTAAGTGGATCCTTCATTATTTAAAAGGTACAAAATCCCATTGATTATATTTTGGTAGTTCTGATTTAGAACTTGTTGGATATGTAGATGCAGATAATGGAAGTGATCTTTATAAAAGAAAATCTACATCAGGATACATCTTTAGTCGTGGAGGAGAAGCCATTAGTTGGATGTCTAGGCTACAAAATGTTGCATTATCTTCTACAGAATCAGAATATGTAGCATTGTCAGAGGCATGCAAAGAGAAGATATGTCTATAGAGTTTCTTGGATAATTTAAGCCTGAAATAAAAGTCCTATGATTTGTTATGTGACAGTAAGAGTGCTATACTCTTGGCAAAGAATGCCGCATATCATGCAAAAAACTAAGCACATAGATGTAAGGTATCATTTCATAAGACAAGCAATTTTTGCAGTTGATATGTGAACAAAAGCTGTTTTTACAGGGAAAACAATGTTTTGCAAGATGAAGACGGGATTGACTTAATAAGGAAGTTGGAAAGTAGAGCAGATTTGACTTCAAGTAGGAGATTATTGTGGCAGTGAAGTAAAGCCTATTCGTAGATTCTCTCTCTCCTTAATTTTTAATAAAGAAATGTGTAACTGGTTGTCTTTTTGCTGTGCTTAAGTCAGTAAGATTGATGAGATGTAACTAATGAATTATCAATCACTGAGATACAGTTAAGCTGATCATTATCCTTAACTGTCAGACTTGACTGATGTAATGTACTCATTGAATGCCTAAAATTATGGGGCTGAAGGCTATTTAAAGAAGAGGGAGAAAGGTAATAGATGCAATAAGAAATTCACTTCTTAAGAAGAATACAATCTGTCTACTTTCCTGTGGTTGTTTCCGTTCACATTGAGGGGGTTTTCATGTAAATCTTTGCCTCTCATTTCATGTTTGTTTACTTTCAACAATTGCATGAGTGAATTTATTTTTCAGTTCTGGGTTATAAGCATAACACTAGGGAGTGTCATCCAAATCTATGTCTTGTCAATATCTTTATTGTGGTTGTGTTTCTTTCTGTTTTGCACAAATGAAACAAGTTTGGGACTCTTGTTTTTTTACACTTTTTTTTGGACTACACCTTGACATGCCTTATATATAGGTGCTTCATAGTATACATACAATGTACATGTGAGCGGCTTCTGTTTTGCTCCAAATGTCTATATCTTGCCTTACTCAATTCCTAAGGGCCAATGACACAGTATATTAAACCTAACTAAGCTCATATATTGGCAGTGTTGGTTTTTATCTACTTTCAAAGATAAATATATACGAAATAAAAGATGTAATCCATCCAGAGCATGATCTGGTATGTAGTTAATTTAGTACTCTTGAATGTGTTTACTCCGAACAATTGCTTTACACACGATGACAAGTTTAAGTCAAATGAGATTTTTTAACTTGGATCAGATAACGCTTTTCTAATCAATTCTTATTTGGATTTATTTTGTGGAATCAATAACCATATATTCACTGCAGTCATTTGTTGATTTAGGTAACTTTTTCATCCATTTGAAAATTTGCAAGTTTATCTTGTGTATTGTTAATGGAAACCACTTAGCATAGTTCTGGCTTCAGTCATTTGTTCAGTTTATTTATTTTCATCTGGCAATAGTTTCATTTATTATGTTTACAATGGATTTTCATTATGTAGGTTTACAGTTTGCAACAAGGAAGAAGAGATGTTGAAACTCTTTTAACCATGGGAATTATGGAAGATGTGAGCATTGTTCCACAGTCTACTGGAGGTATGCGTAAGTTTGCAAATATGTTAAACATGTGTGTAAAGATTCTGCTTGCCTCTAATGGCCAAGAGAAGATAGCATTGGTAAATAAATTATTCAGAATTCCAATGTTACCTGCTAGACTGAATGTGATGCTTTGAAAACGTGGCTAGACTTTGGAATATGAAATAAATATGGTCAAGGCTTAAATATGCTTTAAAGTTTGTTATCTGCTGCTACATAATGGTGGATCCTAGAGTTGTCCGTCTACAATCAAGCGTTCTCCATAGTTGCAATCTTTTAGTAATGGGAATATGTAAACTTCTTCATCCATTTCCTTTAGCTTATATGTCTGCCTACAACGCTATCATTTTCTAGTGATAAAAGAGAGCTTTTCTAAGTCTGATCTGAATTGCAGCTCTTGTGCTTAAGAAAATTTTAAAAAATAATTCTCTGTGCAAGTTGCAAAACCATAGTTGATCCAGGGATGTTTGTTTGGTCTTCTTCTTTAAAAGAAACTTACAAAACCATAGTTGGAAGAAGCAACATTCAAGTACTGCAGCATATAATTTTTTTTTTTTGAAAAAAGGATAGGTTAAATTAATGTAAGAAAGTATGGTT
>MNCI01008673.1:326603-362953 GCA_015680685.1 Gnetum montanum
GGGTGTGTGGGTGGGTGGGTGGGTGTGGTGCGAGGGAGGGAGGGGAGAACCTCACCCCACCACTCCCACCCCAAAACAAAATCCTAGGGGAGAACCATCCCCCAAAGGAACATCATGACACAAAGGGGATAACTACCTCCCATCGTAGATGAGGGGGCAACCCTAGCACAACGGATAACAAACAAGCCCACTAAGGGGCAACCACAAGTAAGACAGATTGTCCCATAGAGGGGAACACAAACCCACCAAGGGGGAAACCACAGTCAAGGACAAAAACAAAACATGGAGCAAAACTTGACTACAGAGGTTACATCAAACATGATGTGGCAGCCAGGTGTAGGCACACTTGACCCTCTCCTGGGAGTGGATCCCATCTCGGACCACTCTCCAATGTTGAGTGGTCATGAAAGTTGTAGCCTCCTGAAAATGCTTGTACTTTTCCTCCTTTGCCTATCTCTCCGTAGGAGGTAGCTTTTGAGTCTTGTTAGGGTGGAACTTAGCTATAGTGGCCCAAATATAGCGGAGTAGTCCACACAACATTTCTGTTTATACCTATAATCACATAGGGGCATTGCCCCTACCTAAGCCAACAGCGAGCATCAGATTCATGCAATTTGTTGTTCCTCAAGAAGTGTCTGAACACGTTGCTCTTCCTCTTCCTCTTCACACATCTTCTGCTGTTGCTCTTCCCTAAGCAGATTCTTCTGGATCTGTTGCTGCAACTGCTCCTCCCTTTCATTCCACAAGGCCACCTCGTGTTGTTCTCTTTGCTGGTTTTGCTCCTTTGCCCCCTCCCTGCAACGTAGGCTCTCCTCCAAAGCCTTGGCTTGATCCTTTTGGGTCCGTTTAAGGAGGACGACCTCCCACTTTGCACACTCCTCCTTGCACACCTTGGTCTCCATATCTGCCACCATCTTGCAGAGTTGCCCCTCGAACTTGGCCTGCAGTTCTTGGTGCAAGGCTTCCTAAGCCAGGAGGAACTGCTCATTGTAACATGATTTATAGAGCGTGTAAATAGTAAAGTTGTATGTATGGGAGTTTCAAATATCAGTACTGTTAAGTGATAGTTAAGCCATCTCTTTGAATTTCCAAATGACAGCCACATAATCACAAATAAGAAATTGCTGAGATGTGGTTTTGGTTGTTTTATAGAGTGGACATTTAGTATTGACTTGTCATCCATGATTGCAGAAATAATGAATTTTTCCGAAGGAGATTGTCCAAGGAGTGAGTTTTGTTTAGCATTAAGTCTTACCAATCTTCGAAATTGCAGCATCAATTAACAAGTCATAGGCCTGTTAACCAAATATTTGTTGCTGCTGTTCCATTGCAGGTGGCTGTTGATAATATTATATGTCTATTCGACCATGCCCTGCCCTTAAGTCTGTGCCAAATTGCAGAAGCGTTTGCAATAATTGGAGTAATATGGAAGAGTATGCTTATCTATATTGGCTATGGTTCTCAGACAAGATTGCCATAAAAACTTTTTTAACAAATCTATTTCAAACTTTACTGTACATAAACCCCTAATCTGCATTATAATTCCTTCACAATAAAGATCTTTCCTTGTTTTCGATTGTACTAGTTACAATAGTTGTTCTAAAACATAATGTAAAATGCACAGGAACTGTTTGCATGCATGTTTTAATCAATTTGTAAGCTTCTTTTTTAGAGAAAAGGTTAGGATGTTATTATAATACAAAAAGTTACATCAGAGGTTGGGGGAAAGGGACCGCCAAAGCAGATGGAAAAACATCAAAGCCAGGGGAGAAGGCTCCTTGGTGTAGGGACACCTCTCTTGATTCCCTTGTTCTACCCTACATGTTGTGTATCTTTTTGAGTTGATTTTGTTGATAATGATTCTTGGATGTTTTTAGCTTATTCTGATGAGTTCAGGAGGTTCCAAGGTCTATGGGGACTTGTTTGGAGGTGTCCAGAGGCATTTGGCATCAAAATGAGCATTTTTATTTTTGCCACCTGCAGGATGGACATCTCTCTAGAAAGATCTCCCCTAAGTTGTCTCACCTAAAGTGTAGACGTCTCAGGATCAAAGTAGACGTCTACAAAAAACAGTAGATGTCTCTTCCGAAAGCAGGGCTTTCATAGTAGACATCCTAGAAAAGCCAAAGATGACCCAGATGCATGGGGAAACTTCTGAAAACGCTGTTCCAATTTGGGAAACAACTAAAGCAAGATGGAAACAGCCAGGGAGAAGGTGAGAAAAATTGGGAAACATCTAAAGAATCTCAAGTTGAGTTCAGGAAAGGTTTCTAGGATTTTTACCTTCTGGTTGCTTATAAATATTGATGTAATTCACCATTGTAAGTGCCGCAGTGCAAATATTGAAGGCCAAACATCCCAACAAAGGGCAAGAGTGAGAGTTCTTGAGGGAAGAGAGCTTGTGCAAGAACAGAGCTTGTGCAAGGAAGTTGAGTGAAAGGCAAGGGAGAGCACTTGAGAGAGGTTAGGAGAATCTGTTATAAGTGTCTTAGCTTGAGCTTGGGCTCCATTTTGAGCAATTGAGGATTAAGAGGGGACAAGTGTGGCCTTTAACATCCTTGGGAGAGTTGTGATTTGAGCTTAGCTCCTCATCTTTGATGTATTTTCTATGTATTTTGAGAATTATCTTAATATAAGGGAGATTTTCTCCATTTTATTGTGTTATTCTTATTCCCTAAGCTAGATCTGCTTGGAAGTTGTGGATTGGGTCCTATTGGGGTCTATCAAGGTGCAACACCTCTGCACCACTCCCCAAACCCAACCAAGATCGACAAACATACAATCAAAACAAGCTGGCATGAAGTGTAACACTGAAGGGGCCCCAGCTCATGACCATGATTCCTGCAAAAGCCTAGAAACTGACAACAAGGTTGTTTAACATATTGACAGAAACAGCATGCCATCAAGGAAAAGGCAATGATTTATAAACACAAAAGGGCCTTTTCTGTCCATGCACCTTATTTACAATGCCATATTTCTCCTTGGAATTGATAAAATTAGTAGCCCTACTGAAAAGCCTGATATCTGTCTTTCCTCTGCATCCGCTGCTCAGCATCTGGACAATGTGCCTTGTCTGAGTGTAATTAGAAGGACATTTGCCTGATGTAAGAGTGGAGGATGTACCAGGGGGCCTTCTTGTTAATACCAAGGGGAACATTGGAACATTTCATAGACTTGAACTATTCCTTAGTGTTTGATTTATGATGTGCCTTGAGGTGCAACCTTATTTATTCCTGCTCTTGTTGCTATTGCTCCTCCAACGCTCTATGTCTTTCCTCCTTTGCTTCCTTTTTCAGCTCCTCCCAGATGTAACACCCATCCCTAGGAAGCAAGAGTTAACGCTCAAAGTCCCCAACAAGATGGCTGAAAAGGCAAGGATAAACATTAAGACATCCCAGCTGAAGTCCAAATACCTCCAACAAGCTCCTGAATGCCCCGGAACATCCCGAAACACCCTGGAATAATCACCAACAAGGCCGACACAAGAACACACACACACAAAACCAGTCATTGAGAATTACACGAGGGCTGGGTGATATCCTCATCATGAAGAATGACCTTTGGGTAGAGCTTACTAGTTGAGAGAAATGGACCTCTCCATGAAGCATTTTTTTTAAAGCTTCATTGTAGTGTTGATCCAGAATCCTTCCCTTGTCTCTCCTTGTGAAGAGAGAGGTTGTCCCACCTGGTAGCTGTGGAGAGAGGCCTGCTTACACTGGAGGATCTGCACTATGCGATTGAACCTATTGGCTAGGCAGCTGACCTGGAAGCGGTTAGTTTTATGCCAATTGAAAACCAGGCTGGTTGTGCAGCCAAACAGCTCAAGAGCTCTCAAAACCTTTTGAGCTTCCAGAATGCAGACCTTGAAGAAGATGAGGGATGTCATCATGCCAGAGACTACTGCAGAAACATTCTGTAGATCCTTGGTTGTTGTTTTACCTCCGCTGCTAACTGCTTCTGGATTCAGGTTGGAGCCATTGCTCATGCCTAACCTTTGCATGTTGCCTTATTGTGCTATGGGGATATGCTGAGGGGATTTGTTGAGACATGTCCTTTTGTCATACAAATTTGACATAGATTCAGGTAGTTTTCAAAGATGATTTGTTGTAGGAAGTGACTATGTGGTCCTTCCAACACAATTTGTGAAAGGGCTTTAGTGCCTTCCAACATTCTCACACAGATGCTGATTACAACTCTTGACAAACCAGTGGAAATTTGAGAATCCATCATGAGAATTTTGTTGAAAATATTAATGATTTCTGTTAAGACCCCTTTTGACCAGAACTGCGTAGGTAGGCTAGGTCACTTCATCCAAATTGCTATCCACTGTCTAGCTTGAATGTGGTTTTATAACAACTTTTTCCCTAGCAACAGCCTTGGCTTCCATTTCTCAACTTGCATGAATAAATTTCCTACTTGCCAGGCCATGGCAGCTTCAGTTTCTTGCATATGCTTCTTGGTAGCAAAATTTGAAAAGACCACATTACCTCTCAAGGGCTAGATTTCTGGAGCCACCCCCTGCACGCCTTGAGAGCCTAGACCTGCAAATCCCATGCTGTGGATGTCCATCCATTGAATGATCTGATGAGGGCATTTTGGAATCGATATTTCTACACTTTTAGTGATTTTTGCTAATCTGCAGATTCTTCAGGTTCTGCATGTGGTGTTCCAATCTTCCTCAGGTTCCGATGCTACTCCTTAGCTAGCACCTCAGACCCGTAACCCTCTGTATCGCCACCGGCTTTCTAGCAGCCTCTCTTACCTAATCCTGCACTGCCTGAATGCTCTCCCATCATTTCTCAAATTCCCATGAACTTCCCCAAATTGAAATTTAATTTTAATTGTTGAGTAGGATTTAATTTCAGTAGATCTGGAACCCATGATAATTTTTTCGGGAATTATGTGCAGATCATGAATGTTTCCTTGTTTTGGTATATCAGTGACATGTTTACAGCTATTTTAAATTGAGTTTCTCATTTGCTTTGTATAATGATTTAATTTCATAAATAAAAATCCAAGTTGGAATATGGAAACATCAGGAATTCTTGCAGTTACTTTTAACATTCCATTGCTGGGTATTGTATACTTGTTGAAATAACAACCGCTAACAGGAATATACTTTACGCAGTCGAGGTCCGCTTCTGTGATAACTTCATTATAATTTCATTAGACTGTCAATTTGATAGGATAGAATATGGTAAACTGTTTTGTTATGGGATAATGTCTGAAGCAACGTATGGTCTGTTCATGCAGATCCACGGAAAGTGGATTTAACATTGAATGTTGTTGAACGTGTTAGTGGGGGGTTCTCAGCTGGAGGAGGAATTTCAGGAAGCGGGTATTATTTAATATCCAATTAGTACACTGCCTGATAAAATATTAATTAACATTTTTGGACTATTACAATTTCCTAGTATCATATTATTTTTTATGCTTGCAGGATGTCTGGTGGTGGCCTTCTATCAGGGCTTATTGGAAGGTAGATGACATATTTGATTCATAAAACTTTGTACTCTTATTTTGTTGTACCAACAACAATTTTTATAGCAATTACATTCCTACAGACAGCGTTAGTACAAAAACAGGAGGTTTTGTTTAATGTTGCAGTATAATTTAGGATGAAAGAAGGTAGGCATGTTAATGGAATGCCTTCAATTCATTTGAAATGACACTAATGCACCCTTGTATTGCCAAATGTTTCACGCCAATACCATCCCCAAGATGAGATATTATTTCCTACCATGTTTCAAAAGATTAACTCAAGATGTTAGAGAACACAAAGGTATGATATTGAAAGGAAAATATATTTGTATTTCTTCTTTAGATAAATCTTTGAAGTGGAAAACCTTTTTACAATAGTGGAGGATTTTGTATTGATCATCATCATCATTTTAGCCTTATCCTAACTATATGGGTTGGCTATATGAATTCTTTTCTGCCATACTTCTAATATGAACCAAATTAATATGAATACCCAAATTTTGGATATCTTTCTTTATTCTTACATGACAGGGATGCTTTGTTCTACCTCTTAGTTGTTTTCTCTTAACTTTAATAAAATTATAAATAACTCATCCATAAGAAATGGCGGGTGATTTAGAGCCGGCTGCCAAACTGATCCTAACCTTTCATTCTCACTGAGGCTTGGGACTGGCCATATTAAAATTGGAAAGAGGTTAGGCTCTTGCTTATCCACCTCCTTTTCCAGGACCCTACCTTAGTAGGATGAGCATTGAGCCTTTGGGTGATGATCCTTTTTTTTATATTTTTCTATTTCTTACCCTTGTATGGTTACTCATCAAAATCCCTTCTGATTGTTACCTAGGATTATGTGTCAGAAGCTTTATGTAACTATGGACATCTTGCTTTTTTTTGAGGTTCAGGGGTAGTTCTATGCATAAAGATTACAAAGCCCTGGCCATTCTTTCTATGTTAGCATAACTTTCTTTTATTGAACTTTCTAGTGTTCTATGACAATCTGATAACTTCTTAAATACATCATCCATGTTAACGTTCCTCTGTTCTTCCAAACATGTTTTTAATTTAACATCCTAGATACTGGTGTAATTTCATTATCGACAATTACGGACTTGATGTGAGAGCTCTTTGTGCAGTTCCTATGATAGCTTTATGTGTTGTGGGTACTATACATTTAGAGTTAATATTGTGGATCTTGAAGGTTGTAGCAGTCGACTACTCTCAGGCAGGGGTTCCTATAATTTCACTCCCTGTGACAATATTTGCTTTGCCCTAAATGTTTCCCACCATTATACTTGGTGACAACTGTTGAAACCACTGAGAATTAATCTGTAGAGGATTTGAAATCGGTATGATTTCAAATTGGAAAACATCATGTTTTGAACGATCAAGATTGAACAAAAAAAACCTAGTTAGTATGTAATTCCAGAGCCCTTAAGAATTTGTCTATGAAATACAGTTTACCTTTTGTTTTGTTTTTTTTTTTGTCTTGAATTTTTGGGCAAACTCCAAAAACTAGTGGAAGTTTAGAAAAATGTCCACTGTCCAAAATGCCTGCTCAAAACCATACAGACAATCACTCTACCACCTGATGATTCCCAGATTGCTGCATTGCAAATAACTGTTGGTTCATCATATAGGCTTGTGGCGTCCGTATCTAGATACAATGTTACCATTGGAACGTAAGTGAAATATTTTCCCTGTAGAAAAGCTTAAAAGCAGATCATGAAAATTCCCAAAGTTATTGTTTTGTATTGGAAATGGTTACATATACGAATCGTTGATTGGCAAGGCCATCTATTCATTTCATTCTAACATTTTAATGACATATTCAATGCTTTTTTACTCTTAATAGTTTAACTAGTGGTTGTTATACCAAAAGTATAAAGAACTTCTTTTTCTATATTCTTCTGTATCGTCAAATAGTAATGTCAGCGGGTTAGGGGAAGTTTTGCAGCATGGATTAGTCAGATTGTTTTTCATCTACATTGAAAGAATCTTTCAATAAATAGTTTGTTATTTGTATTGTCCTTCGTGATGTGTACTGATGTGGGTTTTCCTGTTATCCAGTTTTGCATATTCAAATAGAAATGTGTTTGGACGCAATCAGAAGCTCAACATTTCTGTTGAACGGGGCCAGTTAGATTCATCATTTAGGGTTAACTACACTGATCCTTGGATTGAAGGTGATGATAAGAGGACATCAAGATCAATCACTTTTCAGGTGGCTGCTTCATTATTTGAGTTACAATATTTATTTCCACTTCTTTATATGAATGAATCCTTAGTGGGGGTGTTATGTAAAGCAGAATTCTCGGACACCAGGGAATCTAATTTATGGACCAAGTCAAAGTTCCGGTCCAGGTGATCCAACATCATTGAATCCGTTGACAATTGGAAGACTAATGGCAAGTATTGATTATAGTCGTCCACTCAGACCTAGGTGGAGTGGAACTGCAGGTGTCAGTTTCCAGGTATACCAATAACTATTGCGACCAACGAATTAATTGAAATAAGTTAACAAAATCTTTTTGTTTGCCCTGGCCCAAGAAAAAAGAAAACCAAAAGGTTTAAGGTTACTTTCTTCAAAAAGATGACTTTTTAAGAACTTTTGGTTTAGTTTTTGGAGAAATAACTTTTTCACTATTTTTACTATTCGATATAATCGCCAACGTTGTGAATAGTGTAACATGTTAACAGCGTGCTGGACCTTTAGAGCGTGATCCTGAAGGCCAAATTAGCATATCAGACATGTATGGGGCTCCCCTTACATTTAGGTGAGCATTTTATTTTTTAAGTTCATTCATTGTTCACTTGAATCTGTGAGATGCATCTAATTTGAGACATTAGTTTTATTACAGTGGAAAGGAAATTGATGACATGCTGATTGCTAAATTGGAGACTGTCTACGCTGATTCTAATGATCGCGGATCATCAATGGTTGGTTTTAGGGTTCTATGTCTTGGGGACTTGGAATTATAGATTTTGGCAAATCTTTCTTTAGTTTTAAATATAGTTTTCAGTTTTGTTTTGTCTTGTGTTTGTAACAGCTTGTTTTTAACATGGAGCAAAGCATACCGGTCTTGACAGATTGGTTGGCATTTAATAGAGTCAATGTTCGTGCAAGACATGGAAGACGTATTGGGCCTGCATATTGTATTGCAAGGTAATGGATCCATGTTCTATATTTCTTCAGATAATGCTATAAAATTCAAATTGTGGAAACTCAAACATTTTTGACTTATTCATATTTATAATGAAACTGACTAGGTTCATTTCTCTTTCATATGAGCATCAAAATGATTTGATTGCACATCATATCTATTTCTGGCTGTTTATGTCTGTGGCATCTTCTAATCCAATGTAGGATACAATTTTTGATGCTTGCATTTCGGTGGAACTGAAAATCGCTTGCTAGGTGCTTTATTACATTTTAGCGACACCTTTTACAGCGCTTGAATATCCTTGCTTTCCAATATAATGCACATTTCTAGTAGTTAGTGATCTGATTTATGGACAGGTAATAGTCCTTTATCACTTAAGTCATTTTTTTGGCAAAGGAACTCTGCAGATACTGACATTATTTATTTTCAGTGTCTTGGTAGGCTCTTAGGCTCTTTGTGGAGGGTTGTTAAGGTTTTCCCCAATGAATTTCTCCACTCTGCAGGTTTCTCATGCCTCTAAGGCATAGGTAGACTGTTGCCTTTGTCATAGATCAAAGTCGTAACTTACTGGTCAACAAACCGAACAATTACTACCACTCGAACTATTACCTTGTGGTCGAATAATATTTCATATTTTTGAAATTTTATAATGAAAATATGAACAGTAGAGAATTTAAGAATGTTTTTTGACTAAAGCAAATGTATCATCATCTTTATTTCAACTGTAACGTAGCTTTTTTATACAATACGTTAAAAATTTTAATTTTATACAACTTCAAACTTCTTTCGGCATTTTTTTTTCCAGTTTCTCTGGCGGAAAACTTATTGGAGATTTGGCTCCTCATGAAGCATTTGCGATTGGTGGAACAAATAGTGTAAGGGGTTACGAAGAAGGTGCTGTTGGTTCTGGTCGGTCTTCCCTTGTCGCAAGTGGAGAAATTTCTGTTCCCCTGGTAAATCAGTTTCCTCGTGCTTTATAATTGAGGCAGATAAAGTTTACAAGTGTTTTGTCGTTTATAAATTTTCTGGATTTTTTCCCTTAATATGTATAGAAACTAATTCTGCTCACATTTCACATTTTTCAAGTTAAATTTTTGGTTTTAAGGTTTTTATATGTACGAGACAACTTCGGTTTTAGTCATCTATAGATTTCTGCTTCAGTTTTCTGTATTGCATATGGAAATTTGAGGCCTTCGGATGAGTTAGAAGCTCAACATTCCTGAACCCTCCTTTCTTACAAGACTTCTCAACACATCAAACCTCCCATTTGAATTACTCATAAACACATCAGACTTGTCACTTAGAGGTGTACACGTGAGGAGATTTTGAAAATTTTAGAGGCAGACTGATGAAGTGCAAGGAACTCTGGAGCTTGTAGCTCATCTGAAAGGCCTTTTCTCATAATTTTCTGAACGTTCTCACAATGAAAGTTCTCAAAAAGAGAACAATGAAGATTAGTGCTATGTAATGAAAGCTTATATGCATGCTAAAGCTTCCAATATTCCGTTTGTAATCTTAATCCATTAACATTCTCGTCAGCTCTGTTATGAATCAGATAAACGTCATCTTGATTGGAGCTTTTTATAAATATTTGTGAACTAATAGTAGTCTTAAATTGTGATCAGTTTGGACCATTAGAAGGTGTAATCTTTGCTGATTATGGAACAGATATGGGTTCAGGCCAGACTGTGCCAGGTATGATGTTTTTCCCTTATTCTATTCTTAATTGAGCTATAGCAAATGAGAGGTGGGTCAAGTGGTTAGTTGATTGACTGGTTACATGTCTTGGGGTGTACTTGTTCCCTAATTACTTATTTGACGTTAACTGAAACATACTCTGAATTTTATCACCAGGTGATCCGGCTGGGGCTCGAAACAAACCAGGAAGTGGTTATGGATATGGTGTTGGTGTACGTGTGGATTCACCATTGGGACCACTGCGGTTAGAATATGCTCAAAACAATCAAGGGGCTAGGCGATTTCACTTTGGCGTTGGTTACCGTAACTGAAGTCAATTTTGTTCTACCCATGCCATAGAGGTCATACCGGCAGGTAGTGTCATTTCTATAGACACGCACTGGCCCCATTGTGTACAATGCAATTTATTCCTACCACACACAGTAACCATTTGTGATGTTGTTTCAAAAATTCATGTAATAGTTGTGTGTGCTTGTGCAGTTATTTATCGCGTAAATAAATTTGTCTCGATGAAGCTTTTGCAGGGTCAACCTCCATCTCTACATTTGCTGTAGGTTTTTTTATAGCCTACTGTCGTCAATGGAAATCTCAATGCCAGCCATCAAGTTATTTATTAACATATGCTTTCAGGTTGATGTCAGGGAAGCCATCAGGTGATTGTGAAGCACGCCAAGTTGAAACTGAATAGGTTTGTGTTTTTCTTGGAACATTCTTGGTATCTCAGCATGAAGCATTTATATCAAATATCATAGTTGCAACATCATCATCATGATGTTTGATGTTTGTTGGTGAGGCATTGCTTGCTTGGTTAAAGCATGCAGCATGTAGTTTGCAAGTTATAGGTTTAATTCTGATGGGTATGCTCATTGAATACTCTGTTATGATCCAGGAAAGTATCCTGAAAGTTTTGCTGGCTATGTCTTAGGGTATATAATCATAATGCTTTTTACTAAGAATATGATTTACTTATTAAAATAGGTGAAGAGTTGGTGATAATTTTCTATGACTGGATGTCTACTTGATACCATACCTGTTGAAGGGATGTTTTACCTTACACTAGACACATTTGTTTAAATACACAGATCTGGCAGGCATGACGTGAATCACTGCCTATCCTATTGCAAGCTAACAGGGCATAATGGACTTTTTAGAAGGGGGAAAATAAAAACAAAGATGCTTGATAAATCCAAGGAATGTGGTAGTCTTCTAGGCATTTACAAAATCGTTCACATTAAGGCTAAAGGGAGAAATATATAAGATAAAAATATAGGACAATGGTTTGTTGGCAAAAGTATTTCTTAAACCGGTGATTACCACACAACAAATATTAATATTAGTTTATATTCAAAGTAATTTTTAATGCCGTGATAAAATAGAGAGAATTAATCAAAATAATCTCAAAGGAATGATAGCTTTGTGCAATTTACGTATGACCTTTTACCCATCTATATATCAAATGTGCATAGAAATGTCCTTGAAGTTGCAATGCGAATTCACAAACAACCAAAACAATATTCATATAATTAATGCCAACATTAAACTAAATAACTAATTGGAAAGGAAAGTAGACAGACAAAATAGTATAAACAAAAGGTACAACCACTAGTATTAGTGTAACACATTAGACTTGAATATCGGTGCAAACAAAAAGTACAATCACTAGTAATAGCTAGAGTCTTTAATGCAATGCATTGAACTTGAATAAAAAATTGAAATTGAAATTGAAATTGGATATGTATGATTAGTTTAAAAATTCCGTTAATGGAATTTTCTTCATAAATTAGTATTGCCCATTAGAAATTAAACTTGTTACCTTGGTTTTCCATGCCAAGACTCTTACCACTAGGTTAACACATTAAACTAGTATATTTGCAAGAATTTGTAGCTTTAGACTAAAGCACTCAACTCCTATGATCTCTAGCCTATGACTATGCTTAGTTTAACTAATAGCTCTTAAGCTACACATCCATTACTCCAACATGACCATGAAAAAAAAAAACATAAAATCTTCTTTTAATTGAACTTATAGGTACACTCCAAGGTGTATAGTTCAAATAGAACTTTATAACTTAACATTGCCCTCTAAAATCGAATCCATGACTTAGAGCTTCCAAATCAAGATTCTTATTGCTAGGCTAACACTTCATTGATTATGGAGTTAGAAGCCATTATGATAAGGGTAATGTTCTACACAAAACCTATTAGTAACTATACAAATCCCATTCATCCCACCACCATTGTACTCCTAAAGAAAAATAAACAAGATGATACAAGTAGAGGTACTAACAACCCTTGTTTAGTTTTAAAAGTGTTGTTGTCATGAGTATTCATATCTATTTGTCATGATCATTATATTTGCAAGATTTTATTTTAGTTTTATTACATAATACTTTTGATATGCTTAACATTTGATCTTCCAAATCCTTGAGATGGGGCTTTGAGGTGAAAGACTCATCCACTATGGACAAAGGAGGTAATAGCCTAAGTTCAAGGTTATACACTAACCAACCAACCACTTTCTTTGTGTTAGTTCAACTATATAAAAAATGTTGATTAATGTTGCAACAAATAGGTAGTCAATTAGAAGCCAAAACACAATTAAATAGCGGTGGGAGAGTACTAAGAATATCATGAACTTAAGAATTTAGGTTTTATCAATTTTTGATTAAAAACAACAAAATTATTAGATTGTGACTTGAGCATAACTTGTGAGAAATTGACCACAACTTATGATGGACAAACCATAATCAAATTGTAACTTCCATTGCTTAAAACTTGTTGAAAAATTGGCCATGACTCCTGGTGGATTAACCATGATTAGATTGCAACTTATGATGATAGACCATAACTAGATTATGACTAGGTCACTCATATTTTGATGGAAAGTGGACCACAACTTATGGGAAATTTACCATGACCTAACCACAACTCATTGTGAAAAGATATGCTAAAATGCTAAAAATGTTGAGGTTGTCATAATTCATAAAACAACAAGGTGTTGTGACGTCTAATGATGACCCAAGGATGAAAAATAGATTTACTAGATGTATCTTAGGGTTTAAAGATAATAAATGAATAAGAATCCAGATTAAATCTTAAATCCTAGTAGATAAAAGTTCAGAAGAAGTGGCAAAAAGATAGACAACATGGAGAAATTCTCATATCTAATCAAATACCAAATTGAACAATTATCATACATGCAAAAACCTACTAAACCTAAATTGAAAGTAGGAGAAATCTGAATATCTTTCCACTCAATGATTTGATCAAATCCTAGCCTTCTTGCTTTGAAATCCGAACTCCAGTTCCCACCTAGGTAAGGACTTGTCAACAAGTCAATTCTATTCATAAGAAAGAAAGGAAATTGATTCTTTAATAAACCCTTACTAACAGTAACTGAATTTACATTTCTTGACAAAGATGTAGTCTTCCCTTTAGATGCTTCAACTAAATGCCCATACAAAGCTCTAATGGTGAGATGAAAAGAATGATCAAGATGAAGAGTTTATATAGACATGGCTAGGATCTAGGATTTACCTTTTTCAAAATACATGGACTCCTAAAATAAAACCAAATTAAAAACTTCATTTTTCTATTTTATTTATTTTATTTTAAAATTACATGTAGGATTTATGATTGTTGTAGGTTTGAGGTACAATTTAAGGATATACATGTTCTTCAACTATAGCTTTAACTTACTTGGAACTAAGATTCATAGACTTATGACCATGGACCATACCACATCCTAAAACATCTTAGCTATACCAATTCCAAACTTATCAAGGGGCATGCATTTTAGATACTAGAACATATAACCATACTGATGTAACCCATTTGTATAGTGGCATATGCAAGATCCATGATTCTTGAGTTCAATAAGGTTAGTACATATATTATAATTATAATCAATGTCATACCTCATGCATGTATAAAGGATAACATAGCCATAATTCATGCATGTACAAAGGAAGCTACAATATAGTCATATACCTAAAATTAATTCAAGTATAAAAGAGAAATTCATACATAGACATATGTGCATAAAAGAAAATACAAGTAACCATCAATTATATTTTATTAAATAAATCCAACCAGTTAATCAAATACAATTAAAAAAAAGGTTCATAGGTTCAATACATACCAAGACTTAAGTTTTTTAAACTAGGGATGTTACATTTTTTTCCTCTTAAAAATATTCCTTCTAGAAGCTTCTAAGGTGAAGGTGGGAGGTGTTGGACTTCAAAAATAATATTGATAATAAGGAAAAAAAAAACATTAATATTACATCACAAGCTTAACATTGAGTAGATAACACCAACAACATGAAAACAATAATTTCAAATTGTTGGTTTGTGTCCTCGAGTGTACAACCTTATAGTTGATATTTTTGAAATATCATAGAGAGGAAAATTAATTGTTAATTGAGAGGATGATCCTTGCCGTAAAAATATTTATATCACTTTCAATATGTGTGCTTGAACTTAAAAAAGCAAAAGAAATTAAGGTAGCAATATAAAGCCATGAAGAAATATTAATATTCGAAAGAATATGAGAAATTAATGGCACATATTCTACATCAACATTACTTCACTTCTGAATATTAACCTTTTGTTGATAATTTATGCTATCAATTATAGTTTGATTGACAACATTAGTTTTGATCCTTGGGTTAACATTATTTTTTTAAGATAAGGATAAATTTGCTCATGAGCTATTAATTTAGATTGATCAATACTTACTATAGTAAAAGTAAAAACATCTGTAGAAGGTTTTGTCTTCTTTGATTTCTTTATTGTTATTTGATCATTCTTTTTGTTGACATTAACTTAATTCTTCCTATCTTTAACTTTAGATTATTTTTTATATCCTTAACTTCAACAATTTTCTTCTTTTCCATAACATCTTTTTGCTTAAGCATAAAAGGACAAGCATTATATAAATGTCCTTCACAATGAGAAAACTTGCAAGAATTAGAAAGATTATAATATGTAACTAGATGAATATAAGTCTTCATGTTTGTTTGTAATACCAAATCTTTGTTATGGTTAAGAAGATTGATTTCAATAATAAAAGGTCTACGAAAATCAAATGTTGTGAAAATAAATTCCATATGCTTAATGAAATTAAGAAGACTAATAATGTCTTACTCAAGTTTTTGAAAAATCAATAGAAGATTAAATAACTTGAAAAAACATGAAACTTTAAAATATTCTTCAAATTGGACATTACAAAACTTATTGATGAGTAGCGAGTAATCCCTACACCCAACCATACGAATCACTAGCATTCACTAAATGATCTAGTCAAATTTCGCAGACTTTAGCTTTCCAAGTATAGTGGGTCTAGGAAGTGAATATCAAGGATGTGATCATTGTCTTCCTAGTTTCACTTGTGAAATGCAAAGGTTATGGTTAAGTGTCACTAAGGCATATGATTTTTATCATTTAGTCATTGGCTACATGTAATATGAATTTAGAGAGGAATGATTGATTAGATTAGCCATCTCATTCCCATCCATGTTGACAATCTTGAATGCTTCATTCTAGTAGGCTTTACTGACAAGGAAGGATCCTTCCTAGTTAGCTGAGAATTTATTTGCATGTTTGTATATAGCCTTGAGGACTAGGTCACCCTCCTTAATCTTACACTCACCCAAGTTATGATGGTGTTGCCATTTCTACCTCTCTTGATAGTGTTCAATGTAAGCAAGTGCTTGCATACGTTGCTACTTCATCAAGTCTAGGACTACTATTTGCAACTCATTTTGCTCATCAATGATGAAGTCAATCAAGGCTACTTGAAGTAACAACACTAATTCAAGAGGTAATAGCTTTAGAACCATAAACTAGGCTATAAGGGATTACACTAGTTGCTGTACAATAGGTCATATGATAAGCCCATAGTGCATAGATAAGCCCCTCATGCTAGTTATGCTTGCTATTGTTGAACATCTTCTTAAGTAAGTTGATGATGGCTTTGTTGCTAGCTTTTTGATGAGCATTAATAAGTCATGTTGATAGGCCCTTGTTGATGTGGCCTCATCAACAGGCCCCCATCGATGGGGCCCCATTTACATGGTGTTGCCTCATTGATGGGGCCATGTCAACGTAGCATTTGCTACATTGGGGAGGCCCCATCGACGTAGCCCTAGAGCAAAAACTATAAATATGAGCTTCCCAACTGTGTTTATGAGGAGAATTGATAGTGGTAGCAAAGCTCTTGTAGTTTTTACATTTGAAAGTTAAAATATTTTCTTGAGTGCCTGCAGTAGGAGTCATTTTGAGCATTGTTGTACTTGAGCATGATAGTGTGTACGACAATAAAGATGAACTTTTTGATAAACCTTGTAGCATTCTAGATAGTTTAGATGTTCATTCATGCAATTAATGCTTTTAGTTATTTATTTAATGTTTTCTAGTAATCAAGCTAATTAAGCAAGATAAGCTAGATAGATTAAATACATAAGTATGATTACTTCAAGCATAACACGTATTTGCTTGCTAATCCCAGTAGCGTTATTACTTAGTGTAGCTAGTAGTGTAGCACTGGGTAACCTAGTAGTGTATACATGGGTTTAGGACGTGTACAAAAAGTGGGATTGGATGCTTGTGTTAGGACTAGCTAGAGACCAATTAGTTAGTTAAATCAAATTAGTTATTAAATTACTTCATCTCTCTTTTTAAGCACCAAAGAACACAAAACATAGAACGATAAAAATCATATTCCTTGATTACACTTAACCATATCATGTGCATCACAAGTGTAATTGGGAAAACAATGGATGACCTTTGGGCAAGATTCACTTCCTAGAAGACTAGTGCACCAGAAACTAGAGAGTCCACAGAATTTGACCAAATCATGTGTGAACGCTTCATGATTTGTATGATTGAGCATAGGTGTACCTTCAGTTACTCATCATTGGTGCCATTACTAGGGACTTTGTTTTTGAAACGTGCACTATCTAGGTTTAGTGGATATCATTAATATCATTGGACAAACCCCAAGGTTGATATCATTTCAAAATAATATAACTGCAAAAGCACATTGATTATTTTGTTTGTTGCAAAATGTCTTCTTCTTACAAGAAAAATGATACGAAACCACCAGTCCCACAAGAGTGCAAAGTGACATACTCATTCAGATGAGTATGTGCCTAATTTCATCTTCATCCTACATCAGGATGAGCAATTGTGATGGTGTGATATGGAGGAAAACATTGTATTACCTCTAGATTGATTTGTGCCCACGATGCTGCTTCAAACTCTAAGGAAGTTAGGCATATCAAATCTTCAAGAGGAATGTGTTGTGAATGGTTATGACATTCGGGACTACCATCCCATTGACACACAATGTAGGTGAGATTGACATCAAGAGAGGCATCATGAGGATGCTAAGGGAAAATGGTTCACAAATCCCTTGTTCCTACTAAATCAAGATGACAATGAGGATCCTTCCTTTGAAGGCTCTTAGCATGAAGATTCTATATCCTTTGTTATTGGTGATGAGGGTGTGACCATGAATTTGCAATCTATAATACACAATTTGGGTTCAAAGAAAGATGGCAGTCAAGGCAATGGATCAAATAAGCATCAAGATGATATGAAAATAATGAACGTGGCCGTGATACCCAAGGGGGAGTTGGTAGATTTCATTATGGAGGCAGTTCTCCTCCCTCTTCCCCCTCTTCATTTGCATTTGTTTCTTCTTCCTCTTCTAATTTTAAAAGACGCTGCAGAAGGAACAATTGTGATGGAGGTGAGAATTGAGGCAATAATCCTAATTGACATGCCCACAATAATCAAAGGGGTAATAGAGGACATCATCAGCAACAATGAAATCATGATGATGATGAGCCTCTGTCGACAACTCAAAGCATGCTTAACATTGTAGAGGTAGTTAAGATCCCAACTAGGCATGTAAAAGATAGTTAGATCAAGTGCTTAGACATGAATAATATCCCAATATTTGAGGGGGGATATAACTCTGATCCACAAACACATCTACAAGCTTTCCATGGTGCTTGTGCCTTATAGAACATTGAAAATGATTAGCAAAAACTCAAGCTCTTCCCCAAGACACTCATCAAAGAAGCTAAAAGCTGGTACTGGTCCTTGGAATTGAAATCCATCCACTGATGGAGTACGATGCTTGAGCTATTTAATGAAAAATGTTAGCCATACTCTAGAGTGTCCAATTTGAGAAGGCAAATCCAAGGCTAGAAATAGGGAATACATGAACCCTTGGATGCTTCCATGGGAAGATATTACTCTTTCTTACACTAATGCCCTAGCCATGGTTACTCTTAGAGGGAACAACTTTGCCACATCATAGATGGGCTCCGAGTAGAAACTAAAAGAATTCTTGGGGTTTATGCCCAAGGGAGACTGTCTAAATTACAAGCTCATTAGATCCAAAGGTTGATAGAGTAGGTAGCAAAAGAAGAAGGTGAATTGCAACAAAGGAAAAGTGGAGAGGAATATAATAGGAACTCATCCATTAGGAAAAGAGAGGTCCAATTCTGTGATGAGGAGGAGTCACCACTTAATGAAGTGGTGAATAGGAAAACCTTGCTCATACAAAAATCTATTTCTAATATTTTAGCTAAGGTTGATAAATTATGGAACTCTTTGGATGAAAAGTTCCAAGCTCCTATGAAGATTGTTGAAGCATCTAAAGAACAGAATTGTGATTATGACCGTAGGAGGCAGAAAGAAGCTAAATGTGCCTACTAGAGAGGCAAGGGAAAAGTTCTTGTAGTTGAAGAAGTTGTGGAGATAGAATTTGATGATAATACTGGTTGTGACATTTGTTAGTATGAACATTTGAAGGGATGTTATCTTGTGCTATCACACTTACAAGAGTCTGGGGTGTACACATTGAATCCATGACTAGCATGTAGGCAAGCACCTAGACAATTACCTTATCCTCAAGACAATCCAAGGCAATTCCACTAGCAATAACAAGTTTATTACCCAAGTGGAGCTCCACCATAATCATATGAGTAATACCAATAGTGGCACCAACCACAATCATGGAAAATGCCACCACCAAGACAGTAGCACCCTTATAGGAATTTAGATCCATATGGGTATTATATTCGGCAACCCATTTCTCCATGAAGCTTTGCAAGCCATGCATCATTCTAACATCACTATTATCCTCTAGAGTACCATTAAACTCACTCACCATCTACTTGAGGAGAGCATCCATATCCATACCATCCTCCACATGTGTCTACACACATTCCTCTTTCCTCATAGCCACAACAACAAAATGCTACAAGGGATATGAATTTATAACTAGCCTTTCAGCTGAGTGGTTTAGATAATCGTTCCAAGAAACGATCATTTTTTCAATCCAAAAATCCTCCCCAACCCTCACAACCTAATATGGCTGCTTGCCCTGCATATCTAGCACCCTCATCCTCTGCATCAAATACATTCAAGTGCCCTTCAAAACAAATGTTACCTTAGATCCACACTGTGATGCTAACTCATGCAGTTTTTGATTGGCTCAAGGTTGGCAATATCTCCATGAAAAGATTTAACCTAGGAAGTCCTCTTATTTACTTATAGGTCGCTGGACATGAGCCATGCAAGGCTCTTCTTGATTTTTGTTTTGGTATCAATCTCATCTCTCATGATATGTATAAATTCTGAAACCTACTGCCTCTCAAGAAGAGCAACATTCATTTCGGATTGGTAGACCAGTCAATCACTGTTCCTTTAGGACTAGTGGAGGACATTGTTACCATTTTTTAGCAGGTGGTCATATCCTGCCAATTTTCTAGTGATTAAGGTTGAGAATTGAAAAGGTGACTTCCCCATCATTATGAGAAGGGCATGGTTAAGCATGATTGATGCACGAATGGGCATAAGGGACATCTTCTTGGAAATTTTCAAGGAAAATGAATTTGAACAATTAGATAAGAAGCATGTTCCATGCATCGTATATAGTGATAATAGGTGCAATTGTGTGCAGAAAATTTGATCCATTAAAAGTACATACATTAAAGCATGTAATGAGTGTGCATAAGACATAGATATCCAAAATTTTTTGTATGTAATAGCCACAAAATAGGAGGGCATCCAGTGGTTGATATCTGACTCTGACAATAACACATCATGCATAGAATCAACTGAGAGCCTAACATGTGCTTATGTCAAAGGCATGGATGAACTTAATCAAGTTCATCACCAAATCTTTGATGATGAAAATGATAATACCTATTGGGGAGAGTTGGAGATCCTTGCTAATTTCAAGCAAGAGCCCCTAGAGTTAAAAACTCTACTAGCCGACATAGAGTATGCATTCTTAAACAATGGTAAGCCGGTTATCGTTAATGCCAAACTTGCTCTTGAACAAAAAGGAAAGCTGTTAGAGGTGGTTAAGAAGTGGCCAATAGCCTTTGCTTGGTCATATCCTGACCTAATTGGAATTGATCCAAGGATATGCTAGCATCGCATGTACACTGACCTAGCCATGAAGCTAAGAAGGCAACCACAAAGGTGGCTGAACCCGAAGTTGAAGTAGATTGTCAAGGAGGAAATAGAACAACTCCTTAAGGTGGTGGGTCTGCATCAACTTCAGGCTATTGAACATGGCAACATTTAAAGATAATTTTTAATTTTCATTTGTGGACCAAGTGTTGAACACTATCTTTGGGCATTGTTATTATAGCTTCTTGGATGGTTATAGTGGCTATAACCAAATCCAAATTGCACTAGAAGATTAGGCCAAGACAACATTCATGAGTCCTTGGGGAACTTTTGCATATTGTAAGATGCCATTTGGCCTATGTAATGCCCCCATAACATTTCAATACTTGGTCCTTAGTATTTTTCAACAGTAGGTTGGTAGCAGGGTAGAAGTCTTCATGGATGATTTTTCTACTTGTGGGGCTACATTTGAGTAAGCTTTGGACTGCCTTGAGCAAGTATTGAAGAGATGTGTTGAAAAAAATCTTAAGCTCAATTGGTAGAAGAGCCATTTAATGGTCCAAGAAGGCATAGAATTGGGGCATAGAGTTACCCAGGTGGGCATTGAGGTAGAACTAGAAAAAATAAGGGTTATCCAATGAATTACACATCAACTAGATACAGTTAAAGATGTTCAATCATTCCTTGGATACACTGACTACTATCGATGATTCATAGAAAATTTTTCTAATATTGCAAAGTTGTTGGTAGATCTTACAAAGAAAGATGCTTCATTTATTTGGACCAAGGAATGTGAACATGCATTCCAGCAACTAAAAGACAAACTCGTAGAAACTCCAATTCTACAGGTACCAAATTGGTCTAGACCATTTCACATAATGATAGATGCATCTAATTATGCTTTGGGAGTAATGCTTATGTAGTTGGACAATAAGAAATGTCCATACTACATCCATTGTGTGAGCCGAAGCATTGTGGATGCATAGCTAAATTATATCACAATGGAGAAAGAATTAATGGCAGTGGTGTATGCTCTTGAAAATTTCAAGTTATAAAGTATTTGTGCACATAGACCACAGTGCCATTTGCTTCCTAATGAGTAAGCTAACTATGAGCCCCCATATCATACATTGGCTTGTAATCTTACAGGAATTAGATATCACAATGGTAGATTAGAAAGGGTTTGAGAACATGGCTACTGACCACCTCTCTTAATTAACATGGGATAACAAAGAGGAGGAAAGCCCACTCTTCGATCAATTTTCAAATGAACTACTCTTTACAGGAGTAATAAATGACCAAGTGCCTACTGAAACAACATGGTACAATGACATCCTCACTTACCTTCTCACTCAGGAGATGCCACAAGATCTAGACTTTAGGAAGAAGCAAAAGTTTCTTCATCGGGAAAAATACTTCTTGGAAATCAATGAACACATTTACAAGGTATGTGTGGATGGCCTAGTTGGTTGGTGTGTCACTGATATAAATCAACTATGCATTCTCTAGGATACTCATGAAGGTCTTTGTGGAGGCCACTATGTAGGGAGATGCATAGCCATAAATATCCTAATGGCTAGATACTATTGGCCTATAATATTTAGGGATGCCCACCAATTTGTCTGATCTTGTGAGTGTTGTCAACAAGATGGTGGGATGACTGCATGAATGGAGGATCCTCAACAGTGGATTCAACCACTAGAATCCCTTGACATATGGGGCATAGACTTCATGGGTTCCATCATGCCCATATCCAATCGAAAGGCATATATCATAATAGCTGTTGACTATTGCATCAAATGGGTAGAAGTAGCAGCCATCATCCACTACTGCTAGATTTGTACAATAACATGTTGTAAACAGGTTTGGAATGCCACATGCACTGATTTTTGACATAAACTAACAACACCCTATCACTCCCAAGCCAGCAGTCAAGTAGAGGTAACTAACTAGGAGATCAAAAAGATCTTAACAAGAACCATAAGCAAATATAGGAGAGATTGGAGCACAAAATTCAACAATGCCCTTTGGGCCTACCGCTCAACATGGAAACTTCCTATTGGCTACTCTTCCTACGAGTCAGTGTATGAAAAACTTCCAATGCTTCTAGTTCAATCTAAGCTTCGTACACTCTCAATAGCCTATAAAATAAATCTTGACCTCAGTCTAGCCCAAAAAGAAAGACTAATAAACCTCAACGTGCTAGAAAAAAATCTATTTGTGGCCCTATCTTTGAATGAAGTGCACAAGGCATTCAACAAACAATGACATGACTTGAGAATATGCAAAATAAAATTCCAATAGGGAGATAAGGTTCTCTACTAGAACCCCACACATGTACCATAGAAAACTAAGTTTCAAACATTATGGGAGGGACCTTACATAATTGCTGAAACCTTTTTTTCTAGGGCCATGACCATCTAGAAACCTGAGAGCCCAAATAAAAATTAGTTGATCAACATCCAACAAATAAAGCCTTTCCATGAGCCTAAGTAAATCAGTACAATAAATACCTCTATGAATGGATAACCACGTTCAATTTTTCAGATCTCCTACTTCCAACTCAGTTGTGGGAGAGATGGCCATCCATGCTAATCATCCATATGATTTCTCAGTTTTTCTAATTTTTTGTTTTACACATTTTTTTCTTTATAGATTTTTATTTTAAAAATTTTTGATTTTAAAAATTTTTCCTATTTTACACCATCTTTGTTTTACACCATCGTTAGTACATTTGAATCTTTCTTAAACATTTTACACTTTCTTATATTTTTGACTTTGTTTTGTTTGAGTGTGATTTTTAAATTTTGACTAATAAAAGTGCTTTATTGCCACAAGACACAGTGGTTTCATAGCTGCTACTAATGGTGGTTTGTGCTTTATGTTTGGTTTGTTGATGTCTGATTTCTATCTTTGAATTTTTGTACCAATGACTTAGTCATGGTTTCTTTTTCATGAAATAGGCAGTGAGTTCACAACATCCACCCATTCACAAACTCTATGGTTTTTCTTGTTTTGGAAGTTTGAGGTCCCTTTCAATAAATAAACTTTTAATTAATTAGCGTCCTTGGTAGTTTCCGAAATTGGAAAGGATTGAAAAGTTTGTATAGTGATTGCAGATGGCACTAAAAGGAAAGCACATGCATGAAGTAGGATTGTCTCGACCAAGGGAGAAAAAACCTAGAATTGAAAGAGGCCAAGAACATCCCCAAGAAGAACCACTTGTAACCCATGCCACAGGTCCTCTTAGGAAGGAGGCAGAAGTAGAATCTATTAGATAGATTCTAGAACTAGCAACAGTAGCAATAGAACACTCCCATCGAGATGATGAGCCTACACAACCAGAAAACCTCAAGGTGACCTTAATAGAGGCCTGCTTGATTAAATAAAATCAAGAGAGATCCAAAAATTGGTGCTCAAGGAGTTAAATTTTTACCCTTTCTTGGAGCATGCACTGAGAGAAGTGTAGGACCAGCTGAAGGCCTCTCCCATGTGGCAAATCATCACTTCCATTGGGGAGTGGTACATAGGAGAGACATTTTTACTCTGGAATAATAGGTAGCCTGGAGCAATAGTAAAGATCAAGGACATCTTAGTGTCCTACTCAACATAGGCCATTGCTATAGTGTTTGGGTTAACCAAAATAGGGGCAAATTTGACTAAAATTCCAATGCAAGAAGATTTGAGTATAAAGAAAGAATGGATGCAATGGTGTTATGGTGTCGACTGCAAGGAGTTTGGTGTGCTCACATCGATAGAAAGGATTCATTACAAGATTATGGCCTTTCACCTCAATCCCACGGTGAGGCCAAGCAAAATCACTACCTTCTTTACCTAAGCATGTGCTGCTCTGAGTGGGAGATTCTCAGTCACCTTTCACAGTTGATCTATCTAGAGATGGAGAAGTGGTTCAAGGAAAATGAACGTGGAAGAAAGGCACTTCCCTTTCCATGCCTCATCAGAAAACTGTATTGAAGGGAAGGGATAGTTTGTTACACTAATGATACTATCAGAACTATTCTAGTCACCAACTGGGTAAAAATGATGAAGGATAAAATGCCTATGACTATAATTAATGAAGAGGAGCAGCGACCACCACCACCACCACTCAAACAATAGTGTCGAACATTGCTACAACTGGCCAATAGTTGCAAGAGTACAAAGAATGGCTCTTTAGTAAACAAGAGCAAAGAGCATGTACGAGTGGTGGAAACCCATCCCTATACAGATCAATCATGAGTCATCTTAATGAGGTGGCCTAAATGATCAGTTTGATGGATGAGGGTGGATCCATTTTCTTAGCTCGAAAAACATAGCTACTTGTGAGGTTAAATATGAGTGCTAGAGAGGTTACAGTATCTCTTGTAGAACAGTAGTCACTCCCAGAAATTTTTGGGAACACTGTAACCTTCTTGGTGCCCTTGGAGGAGTATGAAGGGGCAACTATTTTGGTGAAGTGGTCGTTGATAGGATTGCTAAAATGCTCAATGCACCTATAGCATCTGCACTAGATGTCACTACACTTAAGGATGTGCAAACATTCATAAGAACTACAAGCAATAGAATAAGTGCATCATAGCATAAAGAATTGCTCGACCAATTGGTGGGAACTAGGCAACTACTTCCGAATGTCTTTACCCTTTCAGGCCACATCACTATAACCTAGTTAGAGTTGCTAAAGGTAAGGGGTAAAAATATCATATTGGAAGGGCAACTTAAAACACCTAGAGAGTAGAATGAATGCTTGGCTCTGAAAGTTATTGAATTACGAGCCTAGATTGTTGATCCTACATTTCTCAACCTAGCACTAATAAGAGATGAAGCTATGTAATAGGTTTAGACCAAGCTCAAAGGGGTTGAGGATGCAAGAGAGACGGTGGTGTTCTACAGATCCTTGGTAGAGGCCATATAGCATAATATTTAAAAGGCCTTAGATCAAACCCACTAAGAGAATGTTTAGTTGACTGCAGAAAATCATCACTTGTGGAATGTTGATGCATACATGAAACAATTAACATATTTCATCCATCAATAGCAGGAGCAACTGGCCAAAGCAAACACAAAATTGAGGAGATTGGTAGCAAAAAATAGGAATCTCTCCATGAAGGAAGTTTGCGCACTTCACCAGAAAATTGCAATTGAAGTAGCTACTTGAAAATTAGAGGCTCTCAAATAGAAGAGAGTTAAGGATCATTATAGAGAGTAGGTCGGTCTACAGAAAAAAGTAAATGAGAAACACATCTAGTTGATGAAGGCAAAGGTAAATGAGACCCTCCAACAACTCTAGTAAGGAAAAGAGTTGTGACAACCCATTGTTAATGGGATAGATGCCTATAACAAAGTGAAAATTTTCATGAAGGACTTGCAAATCAAGGAGATGATAGAGTATATGGAGCTTGCCAATCTTTGTTATGTAAATATGGCCATGTTGACTACCAGATAGCTATGGTTAGAGTTAGAGAAGCAGGTGGCTAGTTCATAGTTGTTGTACAAGGCTGAGTTTAAGCACCACAAGGACATCAAGGACAAGCTTCCAGTGGTTAATGCTGAACTTGAAGTTCTCAGGGCATGATTTATAGATCAACGATCAACTACTGAGAACTTGGCTAAGAGGATGATTGAATACCAGGAGTTGCAAAATGCAGTCAAGGCATTCGACATCAAACATAAATAGTTCACTGCCTAGTTTGTCAATGTTAAGGAAATGATCTTAATCATGTCCTATCTGTGGGATATACCCATTCCAACCAACATTGGTGATGCCATGTGGACCGTTAATGATCCCTGGAGTAAGGAGAAGAAGATGAAGGCATTACTTGATGATTTTTTCCTTCCACTAGAGGTTACAGCTATAGTAGGATAGGCATAACTGCCTCAACTACCACACATGCCTGAAGCTGGCGAAGGTCCTTTAGAGCCTTAGGAGCCACCACCACCTGGGATTGTTTGATCTTATCCACTACCTTCATGCCATCAAAGGAAGTGTTGTCCAATTATTTTTGTGTAGTCATCCCAATGGTGTTCAATTTTGTGTCATGAACACTGCAATTTTGCAATGTGTTGATCTATACACTTGGGCACTTAATTTTGTCAAAGTTAGTTTGTTTTATTTTGTTAAGAGTTAGTTAATAATCCCATACCTTACCAATTTTGTAAAAGAACTCAAGGATGAGTATTCATTCATTCATGGGGGTATGATGAGCATCAATAAGTCATGTTGATGAGCCCCCGTTGATGTGGCCTCATTGACTGGCCCCTGTTGATGGGGCCTCGTTTATGTGGTGTTGCCTCGTCGATGGGGCCCTAGAGCAAAAACTATAAATATGAGCTCCCTAGCCATGTTTATGAGGAGAATTGATAGTAGTAGTAGAGCTCTTACAGTTTTTACATTTAAAAGTTAGAATATTTTCCTAAGTGCCTGCAGCAGGAGTCATTAAGTGTATAGATATTTATTCGAGCATTGTTGTACCTGAGCATGATAGTGTGTACGGTAATAAAGATGAGCTTCTTGATAAACCTTGCAGCATTTTAGATAGTTTAGATATTTATTCATGCATTTAATGCTTTTAGTTATTTATTTAATGTTTTCCAGTAATCAAGCTAATTAAGCAAGATAAGCTAGATAGATTAAATACATAAGTACAACAGCTTTGAGTGTAACACGTATTTTCTTGGTAATCCCAATAGCGTTATTGCTTGGTGCGCCTAGTAGCGTAGCACTTGGTAACCCAGTAGTAGATATGTGGGTTTAGGATGTGTATAAAAAGTAGGATTAGATGCTTATGTTAGGACTAGCTAGAGACCAATTAGTTAGTTAAATCAAATTAGTTATTAAATTACTTCATCTCTCTCTTTAAGCACCAAAGAACATAAAACATAAAATGATAAAAATCATATACCTCAATTACACTTAACCATACCATGTGCATCACAAGTGTAATTAGGAAGACAATGAATGACCTTTGGGCAAGATTCACTTCCTAGAAGACTAGTGCATTGGAAACTAGAGAGTCCATGGAATTTGACCAGATCATGTGTGAACACTTCATGATTCGTATGGTTGAGCATAGGGGTATCTTCAACCACTCACCACTTTTACTTACCCATTGGCTTAAGGGTAATAAGGCAATGAAAAATAATGCTTCATGCCTAGGTTGTGACAGAAATCTTTTGTTTTGTGGCTACTAAATTATGGTCCATTATCTATAACTATGAGCTATAATGTTATCTAGGATAAACTTGTAGACTTGGTTAGATGTAGTTTTCCTTAGGGGAATAGCCTCAACCCACTTGGTGAAGTATTTAGTTGTGGTGATGATGAAGTTATGCCCTACGGAAGACTTAGGCATTATAGGTTCAATAATATTCAACCCCTATCATTGAAAGGACCAAGTGATCTGAGTTGCGTGCAACTCAGTTGATGACATGTGTATAAGGTTACTATGCCATTGGCACATGTCACATCACTTAACCTTCTACATGCAGTCACTTTCCATATGCGACTAGTAGTATTCTAACCATCTAATGTTAGTGGCCATAGCCCTAGGTCCTATATGTCCCCCATAAACACCTTGTGAACCTTCTCTAGGACTTTTTTGGATTTAGTTTTACCCAAACACTTAATGTGTTATCACCTACAATGAAATACTGCTTCAAGGATTTATGTACACTATTCTTTTGAGTAGTAGTCAGGCCTTGTGAGAATTTACCATGCATAAGGTAAAATTTGATATTGTCATACCACTCCTTGGTAGGAGCAGTATGAATGATGACCACAAAGGTATCCTTAGTGTTCTGTGTGATGGAGATAGCACAATCCATGGTTAAGGTGGACAACTTACTAAACATATTTGATGTAACATTAAGGGCTAGTGTCACAATTACATTAGCTATGACATTCTCATTTTGGGGTACGTGTGGGATATCAACGTCTACAAATTGTTGTAACAATGGCTTCCCTAGGTCGCAATAAGGTTGTAAGAGTTTGGCTTTGCACACATACACTTCAGTTACTTGGTTAACCATAAGTTGTGAATTTCCTTTGATCATTAAGTGTCTAATTCCTAGGTCATGTGCTACCATCATTCCTCTGATCAAACCCTCATACTTTCCTATGTTATTGGTACATAGAAACTCAAAATGATAGGCAAAGGGTTGGATTTCACCAAATGGAAATGTTATGATCGTAGTGGTACTAGTCCCATGGGTAGTTACACCTTTGTAAAGTGCATGACCGCCTCATAACCCTCAAGCAATTGGCTAACAATGTTAATGTGCTCATTAGGGAACTCAAGATCTATGGTTGCTTGGTCATCAATAGGTGAAACTATGAGTTGTACAACTATAACTTCACCTTTGGTTTAGGATTGAGAGATGTAATGAAGGTCAAAATCTACAATTATGGCTTTCCATCGAGCTATATGGCTACTTTCATAGATGTTGGTTGCTATGGATTTGAGCATGTTATGTTTGCAAATGACATTGACTTGGCTTCTAAAAAGGTAGTGTCTCCACTTCTTCAGTGAGAAGACTACTACTAGAGAATACTTCTTCACTTTTGTGTATTGGATCTCATGGGCAACTAATGCATGGCTAAGTTAGTATACTGGCATCTTTGCTCTGTCATCACTTTTCTAATAGAGTAGAGAGGCAATAGATGTGTCAAAGATGGCAAGGTAGATGTAAAATGATTTACCCTCTTACAGAGGATAGACAAGGTAGTTCTACCAACTCTTAATGTTTTCAAAGGCCTCTTGGTATTGAGCCATCCACTCATAGTGAACCCCTTTCTTAAGAAAGTGTTGCAAGGATTTTAACTTATCCATAAGCCTAGTGATGAACCTACAAATAAACTATAATATGCCTTGTAATCCTTGAAGCCTCTTAAGGTTAGTAGGCATTGCTAATTTGGATATGGCCTTAACCTTATTAGGATCAACAGATATCCCTACTTTAGATACTACAAAGCCAAGCATTTTACTGATCTTGGCATTGAAGACACATTTCTTAGGGTTAAGCCTAAGCTCGTACTTGAGGCACTGTTTAAGAACAAGGTCTAGGTCATTAGCATGGTTACTAGCTACTTTAGACTTAACAACTATATCATCTACATACTTGTTAAGAAAACTTAGCATGTAATTGCTAAAGATATAGGTCATGGCTTGTTGATAGGTTGTTCCTGCATTCTTAAGGCCAAATGGCATCATGGTATAGCAAGAGGTACCCCAAGGGGTCATGAAGGTCATGCTAAGTTGGTATTCTGGGTTAATCCTAATTTGGTTGTACCCCAAGAATCCATCCATAAAGGACAACAAGACATGTTTGATCATACTATCAATAAGTTGATCAATACTAGGCAAAGGGAAGTCATCCTTGATAATCACTTTAGTTAGGTCTCAGAAATCGATGCAAACACAAATACTTGCATTTTTCTTAGAGACTAATACTATGTTGAACACCCATTTTGTGTAGTTGATAGCCCTAATGAAACTAAGTCTGGTAGAGCTTTGGGATCTCATCACGAATTGCTAGGGCCAAATCTAGTCTAATGTTGCATACTTTCTGCTTAACTGGTCTAATGCTAGGATCAAGTATGATGTTGTGCTAGACTAAGAATGGGTCTAGGTCTAGCATATCTTCATATGACCAAGCAAAGATCTTAATGTTTCCTTGTAGAACCTTGGTGATGTCTTAAGCCTATTGAGGTTCCAATGAGAAATTTAGTTTAAGGGTTTTCTCCTTACCACTGTGTGTTGTAAAAAAAACCTCAACTAGAGTCTTCAGTTATGTTGCCTGCCTTTGACTAGGTTTTTAGGCCATTCTAGAGGTTTCTCTATTGAGGCTACATGGTCAACAAGACTCTTAGGCTTAAGATCTAGGCAATCATGGTTGATATACCATTCTACATCACTCTGAGGCCCACTTAGTCTTAAAGGTAGACTGATATGTTCCAAGGTACTCATACTTTAGTTTTGCATGTCAACCATAAGCACATTAAGTGGCACAGGAGTAAAAGTGAATAAATAACGCTAAAATGCTATAAAATTATGCAAATACATGCTATTCTAATGCAAACAAGGTCGTCCAAGGCTATAAATAGAGTAACAACAAGCAAATAAAGTGTAATAAGGTCCAAATAAAAATAAAAAAGGTTAAACAAAGGAAAGCACAAGAAATAAGACTACAAATGATCAATAATGGTCATAATTTTGCTAGTTTAAGGCCATAGTAGGCCATGATACTAGTTTTAGGCCTTAGCAGGCCATGGTCACATGGTGTCAAATAGTTGTCAGGGAAGATCAAACCCCACTATTTGACACCAATAAAAGGCTAAATAGAGGCAAATAGAGCTAGAATAAGGCAAATAAGGAAAATATAAGGTTGTATATAGGCTATAAGAAGGTTATCAAGGTCAATAATGCAACATAAGGCCAAAAACAGGTTGAAACATCATATAAAAAGGCTAAATCAAGTAAAATATGCTACATATGGTGAAATTTGGCTTAATATAGGTCAAAAGGGATTATATTTTTCTAGTTTTAGGCCTTAGTGAACCATGGTTTAAGGTTACAAGGCTATTAGGTGAGTTTGGACATTAATCAGGGCTTTTTAGACCCAAAAATCAAGAGTTTTGAGGCTTCCATGTTGGCCCTCCTTGTTTCCATGCTAGTTAGTATGGAAGAAGGGATCCTCAGCATGGAAACTAAGGAAAGTGGATTTTGAGTTATCCAAAGGTCAAAACTTAAGGTTCTGAGGCCTTCCCAAGGCAACATAGGGCCGAATCCATTAAAAATGAATACTTTGGAAATTAGTAAAGGACAAAAACTAGGTTTTGGAGCTTACCCACTACTTCCACGTTGGCCAACATGGAAGAGAGGGAGATTAGCATGAAAAATCAAAATCCAAGTAAAAATAAGTTTCGACATGGTCAAACAGGCAGCTTGAACCTAGATCTGGAAGCTATGCACCCTCTAGCTTCATTTCAAGACAATTTAAGTTAATTTTGGATGTCAAAACATGTTGAAATGGCTTTCCACCTACTTCCATGCTAAGAATAGCATCCCCAACATGAAAGAATGGGGGGACACTTATTCCATGTATTTAGGGTGGTTTGATAGCATGTTGACTAGTTCCTAGGCTCCTAGGGTTATAGATCATGATTCTACAAGTTTCTGGCTGATTTTGGTCATGTTTGGAGGTCATTCAATGGCATCTAAGGTCTTACCCCTTGGTTTCACATTGGTGAAGTTACTCTAGAATGGAAGATTAGGTGGAATGAGTTTTGGAGGTTAAAATAAGGTCAAATGAGTAGAATCTTAGGGCTATGAGGTCCTAGACTTTTCTAGCGTAGATCTTTAACTTCTGGGAGTGTTATCTTGCCACCAAAAGTAGAAAGGTAGCCTTCACCCTTGTTTCAACCCCGCCTAGCATGGAGGGGATCCTCTCTAACATGGATGGAGAAAGAATCCCAAATCTATGTTAATTCAAGTTGTAATCAATTGTGCATGTTAGCTTCTCGAGGTGCTAAGGTCAAAAGCTAGTGTTTTAGGTGAAATTTTGGTAGTTTTGGATATTCATAAGTGTTTTTTGGGCTTCCCCCCCTTTCTTCCATGTTAGGGTTGGGGTGCTTAGTGTGGAAGACCAGGGGAAATCACTTTTTGACCATTTAAAATTAGTTTCCTAAGGTTTGAAGGCTCTAATGTATGTTGATAGGGTTCTAGAGTGCATGCAAGGGCATCTGATGTCATTCTAAGCTATCTATGAGCCTCAAATGAGCCCCTCGTTAGTCTCCATGTTGGCCAGCATGGAAGAGAGGGTCCCCAGCATGGAAACATCATAAATATTAGATCTAGATAAATTTTGACCTTAATCAATAGTGCATGTGTGCTTCTAGGGTTGCTGGGCTCGAGGATTGGGGTTTGGGATCAAAACTAGTTAGTTCGAAGGTTTGCTGGATGGGTTTTGAGCTTCATTGCTTTTTTCCTTATTGGGAATGGTATGCTTAGTGTGGAAGATTGGGGGAAACAATTTTTTAATCATTTGAAGTCACTTTTATAGGGTTTGAGGGCTTTAGAAGGTGTAAAACTAGTTTCAGGGTTCATGTAAGGCTGTAGGGTGTCTACTTGAGGTGTCCAAAGGCTATTTTTTAGTCCCCTCAAAGTTCCTGCTACTTCCATGGTAGCCAGCATGGAAGAGGTGGCTCTGAACGTGGAAGAACTAAGTAACCCTTATTTTTTTCCATTTTCTATCATTTTTGGCCATGCATGTGGGTTTCTAAGGTTTCTAGTATCGACTATTGCTACCTAGTATCAAAACTTAGTTATTTTAGGGGTTGTTAGAGGGTTTTTGATGTCTTCCCCTTTCTTCCACACTTGAGTTCCCATGCTTTGCATAAAAGATTAGGGGAAAATGATTTTTTACCATCCATAGTCAATTTTGGTGAGTTTAAGGGTTCTAGGATTAGTAGACAAGGTCTTGGGATGTACACAAGGCTTTATGGTGTCAGTTTGAGGCATTTAAAGAATATTTTTGAGTCCCCCCAAAGTTTCCCTTGCTTCCATGCTAGCCAACATGGAAGAGGTGGCTCCCAAAATGGAGAAACTATGGGGCTTTACTCTTTGTCAATTTTGGCTATGCATGTGTGTCTATAGGGCTGTTGGTGTTGACTATCGATGCTAGGAGTTGAAATTTGGTCATTTTGAGGGATATAAGAGGGTTTTTATGCTTCCCCACTACATCCACATTGGGGCTGGGATGCTTAGTGTGGATGGGATTTATCTCAGCATGGAGAACCCAAAAGGGGATAAGTTTTGGTCATTCTAGGTGACTTCTAAAAGTCTAATGGCTTCTGGAAGGATTAGGTTGCTTCCAAAAGTTAAACTGCATGTAAACTTTCATAGTTTTGGCTTTCCCCCTTTGCATTTACACTAAGATTTGAATGCTTAACTTGGATGAGGTCCTCCCCAATGTGGAAGAACCTTAGAAGGCTAATTTTTATTGATTTTTTGCAGTTTAGTGGCTTCTAGAGAGGTTGTCAAGGTTTTGGTGTTAGTACAAGGTAATTTAAGGTTGTTATCTTGCTTTTGGGACCCCCAACTAACCTACTTAGCTCCATCCACTTAGTTTCACTATTGGGAAACATAGAAGAGATCTCTTCCATGCATGGAATGACAATTAGACATCTAATCGACCATGCATGTTAGCCTCCAAGATTGTTGGTGTCGACGATCAATATTGGGTGTCAAGATCCAATGGTTTGGAGGCTCCTAGATGCCTCATGTAATCTTCCCCCATTTTTCCACACTAGGCATGATGACCCTAACATGGATGAGAGGGAGATGCCAGTTTTGTACTAATTTTGACTACTTTTAAGGTCTTTGGAAGCTCCAAAGGGTTTTGGCTGGGTCTAAGGGTCACCATGGTAGGTTATTTGGTTATTTTGGGTCATAACTTAGGTTTTCTTGCATACCCCCTAGGTTTCCATGTAGGCTCCACACTAGGAAGCATGGAGGAGGATTCACTAGCATGAAATATGCTATGAAAGGAGAATCAACTTGTTCTAGGCTTTGAAATATGGTGATGAGTGGTGAGGTACCCCTACACTCAACCATACGAATATGAGCGTCTCATGCGTGATCCGGTCGAACTCCAAGGACTAAGTGCTTACACACCTTATGGAACACTTAAGGTTAATCAATCGTTGTCTTCCCAAACTTACTTGTATTGTCATGTTTGTATGGTTAAGTAAGTCTAAGGTATATGATTTTTTATGTCTTTTATCTTTTTATCGCTTATGCTAAGAGAGGAAAGGGTGAAGAGACTAAGTAACTAACTTTCATTAACTAAGCTTTAATCGTCCTAGCATCAGTATCCGTTCCCACTTGCCGTACACACCTTGAACCAGTGCAACGCTACTGGGATTACCAAACGCTATTTGTTACTGGGTTACCAAGCATAGCACATGTGCTTGAAGCGGTCTTACTAAATGTGCTTAACTAGAAGTTGAGGGTTGAGAGAGATTAATTATCTAAGAAAGCATTTAAGCATTTAACATTAATTAAATCCTAAGTAGCTTAGTCCATGCACTGCAAGGTTTATCAGAAAGTTCATCTTTATTTTTGTACACAAATGTATGCTCAGGTACAATTTGCTCGAATAAAGATCCATTTGAGACTCCTACTGTGGGCACATGGAAATTATTTTATCTCTGGAATGGTAAGACTACCAGAGTTTAGCTAAGGGTCTAGATCTAGATGATCTTACAAGGGAAAGCTGCCTCTTATTTATAGAACTGGCGACAGGCTACGATATCGTGTACGTGATATCGCAGGGGCCGACGCGATATTGCTGCCCATGTGATATCGCGTCCCATCATACCCCCATGACTAAATGAAAACTCATCCTTGAGTTCCTTACAGAATATTGGGAAGGTATGGAATTATTGACTTAAATGATACTAATGGTAGATGGGGTGACATGTGAATGGATCATCATTACAATACATGGCAAAATTTAGTGTTCATGATAACAAGAGTGAACACTATACATAATTGACATCCAGCCTTATTTGGCAGTTGAGAGAGGAGAGAGAAGAGAGAGAGAAAAGAAGAAGCCTACTGCTGCCAATGCCAAGATTACGTCTTTCATTGTCCATCCATAAGCGTGCCATCAATCTTGTCCCTTGCATAACTACTTCAGCGCTAGTCCATTCCAAGTGTTTCCTCCAGATCCAATCCGTTGTTGTATGATTGCCATCTACAACCACAACACAGTCTGATATTAGCAAGGATAAATGAATCATAACCCAATTAATACCTTGCTTCGGTGTAAGGTCCATTGGCTGATTTGTGATATGGCTGATATAGATCTGGAGATATAATACTGGTGACTACCCGAGGTGTAGGGGTTAAGAGAAAAATTGAAAAAATTGGACCAGGACCCCCATGATTGAGAGCGAACCTTTGGTAGCAATAGAATGGAAAAAGATAAAGAATAAGAAGGATGGAGAAATAGAAACAACGGCCACATCGATAAAATGGATGCCAAAGATGGAAATGAACAAAATAATTGGTGATTGCATAAATGTTTAAGGGAAAGAAATTAACGGATGCACCAAATAGAAATGCCAGTGAGTCCTCCCCAAAGCAAGCTCATACCCTTAATGCCCTGACAATCCCACATTCAAAGAGTCTGTAGGCTCTAGAAATGTCATTTGGAAGCAAGAGTTAAATTCTTAACCACAAGAGTTTATCAAAAAGAAAACAATGCATCCACCAAAATATGGACTACTGATACAACCGACAATGATGTGATAAATGGGAAAAGAAGGATGGAAAGAAGAGAATGGAATGGAATCTCAAGAACAAGGTGGTGTACAACCCCTTATGTATTAATGGTTAATGTGGCTTAGTATATCCCATTCCAAATCTGGCCTCAAAAAAACCACATTTAGTGACTTCGCATTAATACATTCGGCCCATCCATGCACTTGAAGTAATAAGAATGCCTTCACCAAAGAGCCACCACCATTCCGACGAAATGAAAGAGGAGAAAGTGGGAAGCGAGAAGGGCC
>MNCI01008673.1:363186-374403 GCA_015680685.1 Gnetum montanum
TTTAAGTTATGATGTTGATACTAAGGTATGGTTTTTTTTATATAGCAGGCAATGAGTCCACTTCATCCATACATCCATAAAATTCTATGGTCTCTCTTGGCTTGGAACTATACAGTCCCTTTCTCAATAATAAGATCTATCAACGAACAGGTAACTGGGCATTTCTCAAACTAAGGAAGGACTCAAGGATTGAAAAGGGTGTGACTTCAAGGGGATTTGATGCACTTGTGCTAGCCATTCCCTTGGGTTCTTGGATGTTTTCTTCTTGATTTNTGAGCGAGGTCATTCTCTCTCAAATGTGCTATGTGCATAGACCATTCTAAGTTCATGATAAGGGTTGGTCGGTTGCACATAGACTAGTATTCTCCTATTGGAGTACTCATTTGGATTTTCTAAGAGTTTCCAACTTCCCTTGATTGGTGGTTTCAGATTAAGGGTTGGAAGTTGGCGACACTCTTGCTCCAGTGCATCTATGCTTTCTACGTGGGTGCAAGTTGGTCCCCCAGTTAGTTCCATGCATATTGGAGGGTTGCTCTCTTGATTAGCTGTCAACCACTGGGTGTTCTCTTGTTGTGTGGTTGCTACATACATAAACTTTTATATGTTAACTTCCTGGGCACACTGGTTGCATGCAGAAGATGTTGAATGCTCCTGTACGCTATCACCCTTTGTATCACTATATGTGATGCATGGAACCTTCTTCTTCTCAATCTTTCCATAAGTTTTTTCCTTAGATATTTCCAAGGAAAGATCATGGATTCCTAGGCGTGCTTTCATAGTACTTAGCCATGCCCTTCCCATTATTATTGGGAAGTCCCCCTTGTCATTGTTGACTTGTATCACTAGGAAATCAGCTAGGTATGACCAACCACACATAGTGGTAACGATGTCCTCCACCAACCCCAAGGGAATAGTGATGCACGGGTCAACCAGCTCTAAGCGAATATTGCTCTTATTTAGTGGAGGCAAGTTCTAGGCTTTATACATTTCTTGCGATATCAAGTTAACTCCGAAACCTGAGTCAAGAAGAGCTTTACGTGGTTCATTCCCAGTGACTTGGAGGTAGATTAGGGGAGTTCTAGGATCAAAGAATTTTTTGGGAAGGTGACCCACCTTGATCCAGTCAGTGACAGTATGTGTTAACATAACCGTATGCGTTGAGCTTTGTTGTTGGTTTGAAGGGAGCTTCGAAGCCTTATTTGATGGAGGAACATTCAAAGGCTCAACCGCTTGTGGTTGTGAGAGCTTGTTTGGACTGTTGGTTCTGAAGAAAGGTCTTCTCCTTATACGGTTGTCAGAACTAGCAGCGGGTCGAAGGTTTACAGCTCTCATAGCATTGTGTTATTGCGGTTGAGTGGGGAGTTTCCCTTGCATCGCTGGAGCAGGTGGTAGTGGAGCTATCGGTGTAAGAGTTGTAGGTGGATTTGGAGGATGGTATGCATGTGGTGTGTCTCTCCTAGGAGAAGGAGTCCTATAGTACTCCCGAGCTTGATAGTGACATTGTGAAGTCACGTGACCAACAGAGTCACTTGGAGAGATTGGCTACTGCACGTAGTAGCCATATGGATCTGGTTATCGGTAAGGGTATTGTTGTCTTGGCGGTGGCATCCCCCATGACTGTGGGTATTGTCACCATTGATGTTGCTCGATAGGTTGTGGCAGAGTTCCACTTGGATAATATGTTAATGGTTTGTGGAAGTACCTCGGGTTACCTTGGGGATAAGGTAATTGACGGGGTGCTTGCCATTTGTTAAGTCTTTGGTTGAGTGCATACACCCCAGGCTCTTGCAGATGTGAGATTATCAGGAAACATCCCTTAGGATGGTCATATTGGCATATTTCACATCCATTGTCATTGTTTGTATCCAAATCCACAACCTCTTTGGTGATAGTCATTTTACCCTTACCTTTGTTACGTGCATAGTCGAAATCCCTCTTCTTTTTCTTATCATGGTCACTACTTCGCTCCTTAGACTCCTCTACGATTTTTAAAACAGTTTCAAATCTACTATCTAAGGAGTCCCATATTTGATCTACCTTAGCCGACACTTCTGTTGTTAATTTTTGAAGTAGAAAGGTTTTCCTACTCACTAACTCTTCGAGTGGTGACTCATCGTCCTCCTTGCAGAATCTCACTCCCATCTTTCGGAGGGAAGGATCGTGGTTATATTCTTCTGTGCTTTCTCTCTTACATAGCTCTCCTTCTTCCTTAGCTACTTGCACTAACAATCTATGAACCTCATGGGACCTAAGTTCAAATAATCTCCCTTGGACATATGTCCCAAGGGTTCTCCTAGTTTCATGTCTTAGCCCATCTACGAGATGGCGTAGTTGATCCCATTGTGCATAACCATGGCCCAGGTAACGATGTAGCAATGCATAATATTGGCCCATGGCAGCATCCAAGGGTTCATGATTACCCTGCTTCCATCCTTGGATTTGCTTTATCATTAAATAGTTATAGCATCGTACTCCATCTTCGAATGGATTCTAGCTCTAAGGACCAGTACCAGCTTTCCGCTTCTTTTATGAGTGTCCTTGGGAACAACTTTAATTTTTGCCACCTATTCTCAACGTTCTGCAAGGCACAGGGATCGTGAAATGCCTGTAAGTGGTTCTGTGGATCAGCATTGTATCCCCCCTCAAATTGTGGGATATTATTCATGTCTAGTCTCTTGATCCGGGTATCTTTTTGGTGCCTTGTAGGTCTTCTAATGGCCTCTGTAATGTCTAACATGCTTCAGGTTGTGAGTAGGGGTTCTTCATGGTCATTTCTCTCATGGCATCTGTGATGCCTACGTGGTTCCCTACTTTCCCTTCTTCCTTGTCGTGATTCCCTAGAATGCCCTCATCCTCGCTCTCGACTTTCTCGTCAAGGTTTCTCATTTTTATTATCCTTATTCTCACGATGAGGTTCCTTATGAATATGTCCTAATGTTGAAGGAGAGGGTGAATGTGATGATGAAGGGGAAGAGGAAGGAGAACCATCACCATGACGATGTTTCCTACCTTCCCTTCGATGATCTCGACCCCGATCGTGATGATGATCAGAATGCTCATCCTTATCTTGTGTTTGTGTTCCCTCATTGAACACTTGGTGTTCATGGGGATCAAAACTAGGATTATGTATCATGGAGTGAAGGTTCTAATACACCACCTCCTCACTATCGTTAGGAGGGGGAACATGGTTTTGTGGAGAACCTATTGAAATAGGTTCACCACCCTTAATTTCGCTTATGATGGGCGAAGCATTATGGGGTCCTTTGCCCTTCAATGATGTGCGATAGCTCTCCTACTACAAGTCCCATTGATGTTGTGCTTCTGTGGGATGGTAGTCCCTTGCGTTGTAATCGCATGACATGCCTATTTGTGCAAGGGCACGAAGGAGCATGTTGGGGGTGGCTCTGTCTGGAGGCAACACTATGTTACCCTCCAAGTCTCTCCAACGTAGTTGTTTGTCTTGATGGAAGACAAAGGTAAAGTCAAGTATATATTCATCATGATGAACATATACCACACTAAATTGTTGAGGAACTGGTGGATTTTGGTTATTTGTGTTGTACCGTCGACTGTCTCTAGTGTTGGTCCTAGGCGGTGAAGTGCTTTTGTGTGGAGAATAAGACATTTTAGTCTTGTTCGGTGTGTTGTTTATCATTATGTTATTTTCCTCTTGATTAACCCTAAGGGTTCATTTTAGCTCCCAACGATGTGAATGATTTCCTATGTTCTACGTAGCACACAAACAAATAAGTCCCCGGCAACGGTGCCAATGATGAGTGGTGAGGTACCCCTACACTCAACCATACGAATACGAGCATCTCACGGACGATCCGATCAAACTCCAAGGACTAAGTGCTTATGCGTCTTATGGAACACTTAAGGTTAATCAATCATTGTCTTCCTAGACTTGTATTTTCACGTTTGTATGGTTAAGTAAGTCTGAGGTATATGATTTTTTATGTCTTTTATCTTTTTATCGCCTATGCTAAGAGAGGAAAGGGTGAAGAGACTAAGTAACTAACTTTCATTAACTAAGCTTTAATCGTCCTAGCATCAGTATCCATTCCCACTTACCATACACACCTTGAACTAGTGCAACGCTACTGGGATTACCAAACGCTATTCGTTACTAGGTTACCAAGCGTAGCACACATGTTCGAAGCGGTCGTACTGAATGCGCTTAACTAGAAGTTGAGGGTTGAGAGAGATTAATTATCTAAGAAATAATTTAAGCATTTAACATTAATTAAATCCTAATTAGCTTAGTCCATGCACTGCAAGGTTTATTAGAAAGTTCATCTTTATTTCCATACACAAATGTGTGCTCAGGTACAATTTGCTCGAATAAAGATCCATTCACTTTGAGACTCCTACTGTGGGCACATGGAAATTATTCTATCTCTGGAATGGTAAAACTGCTAGAGTTTAGCTAAGGGTCTAGATCTAGATGATCTTACAAGGGAAATCCGCCTCTTATTTATAGAACTGGCGACGGGCTGCGATATCGCATATGCGATATCGCAGGGGCCGACGCGATATCACATCTATCTACATGGGGGTTGGGATGCTTAGCATGAATGAGGCTTCCCCCATGATGGAACTACCAAATCCCAAAGTTTCAACCACTTTTGATTAGGTTTGATGAGGTTTCGAGGTTGCTGGGTGTGCTTCGAGGGGCTTTAGGTCATGTTGGCATACTTTGGGGGTCAAACTTGGACTAGATGGGTGTTGCGGGGTAAGAATGGATGTTAACCCCCTTCTTCCATGCTAGGCACTATTTCCTCAATGTGGAAACCCATGTTGTCTAGTTTTATCCATGTCTAATCCCTTGGAAGCTCAAGGTTGAAAAAGGCACATTTTAGCTACTAAAAATGGTAAAAAGGCTATGTTTTAGTGGTTTTATGAAGCGGGAGGCATGTATCCACACTAGGTATGATATCCCCAATGTGGATGCATGTGAGTTAAGGCTTAGTCATGGTTTTAGGGGTTTAATGGATTAAAACCTAATGAAATTTTTAGGCCAAGAGTGGGGGTGTATAGTGGGGCCCACAACCCAAAAATTTTAAAATTTGAAAAGTGAAATTATTTCCCACCCATCCCAATGTAGAATAGACTCCCCCCGCACCCCCCCCCCTTTCACTTGAGTGCACTTAGAGTTATGGTGTACTGAATTTATTGTTGGGGTTTAGAGATGGGTGTTTAGGTTTAGATGTGGTTTTTGTTGTCAATTTTTCAAAATATTCAATCATAATCCTCATTTTGGAAAACCGTGCATTAGAGGATGGCTTAGAAAGATATTTTTGTAGCAAAAAGCATCAATCCTTAGTGTGGAAGCCTTAGACCTTTCCTAAAGTCAGCATTAAACCTTCAATCTTCTCAGACTTCATCAGTTCTTAGCATTGATCTAGCCATGGCACCCAAGCACTGTGGGGGGAAGAGCATAAACCCACAAATCCAGAAGGCATATGACCATGCAAGGGACCTATTAGGGCTTCTTAGGCCTATCCCCATCTAGGCTTCCTCTGTCACTACTCCAAGGTACATAGTTTTAACCCTTTGTTATTTGGTTTCTAGCTGTTTTTATTATTTTTCTTGCTATGTGTGGGGTCATTTTCTTTAAATCTACACTAATAGAGGAGGTAAAAATTTTTTTTGATGAAATCCCATCCCTGATCTTGGCTATTTATACATAGATCTATGGTTTTTTCATTGTTTTGACCTTTGTAGATTTGATTTTTAAAATTAGGCTTGCTGTTTTCATGCTTTTTGCCAAAATTTTGGAGGAGGGCCATTTTTCTCAAATCTAGACCAAAAGATTCATCAAAATCAAGTTTCAAAAAACTCATAACCCCTTATTTTAATGTTTTTTAAAATGGATATAAATTTTTTGGCTATTTTTCATGGGTATGTCAAATTAGGCTTTATGAATTTAAAGCTTTTTTAATGATTTTAGCATGAAAAAAGCAAGCAATGTTGTGTATTTTTTTATTAAGAAAAAGAGTACATAATTTTGAGATATGATGTCATGGGTTTGTAGCCCTATGTTTAAGCTTTTCAACAGCTATTGTTTCCTCCAATTTGGATTAATAACGATGGAGTCATGGCTGTTTTTGTAAGGTCATGTAGATTCATGAATTTTTTCTAAGTAAATGGAAAGGGTTTTAGCTAAGTTTTAGTTATGGATGGGTGGGTCTTGGCTTTATCTTTCCAATGGAAGTGGAATCACTTATTTTGGATTAGAAATGAATTTTTCATTAAGCTTATGTCAAAAGGGGGTTTGTGTCACTTTCATATTTTTAACCAAATTAATGAAATTTTTTTGAACAAATGGTAAGGGTTTTGAATTTTTTTAAGTGTGGGTGCATAGGGTTCAATGCAAGCTTTCAAATGGTGGTGGAATCACTCATTTTGGAGCTCAAACAAAGTTTTGACAAACCCTATGCAAAAGGGGGTTAATGGTGACAACTACGATTTTGCTAATTTTGGTTATGTTTTATGCAAAAGATGGTTATGTATTTTTTGTTGTAATTTCATGACCAAAAGGTTTATGATTTTAGGATTCCTTTCATGGTGGAATCACTAAAATTCAGAATTAGATGAATTTTTAATGAATTTTTGGTTATGGTACTGTTAATAAGGTTGAATTTTGGTTGTAGCACTTTACCCCTTTGGAGATGAATGTGAATGACATGTGTAGAGGCTTCTCTTGTTAGCTTCCATGCCTTTAAGGATGTTATGAAATGTTTTTCATGCTCTAAATTTTTTTTTGAAGGCTAAAAGTAATTTTTTCTATTTTTGGGCTCTAAATTTGGGTATGTGTCAACTTGTTATGCTATTTAGGCTATAATGTTTTAGCTAATGTGGGAGTCCATACAAGGTTGTAATTGTATTATCATGAATTCCTTAAGAAAAGGTTGTAATTTTGTTTTCATGAATTCCTTAAGAAAATTTGAATAAACACCTTAGAGCTTTTTATAGCGGCTAATTTCACCCCTAACTAGGATGTTTTTTCCAAACTTGTTAAGAATTTTTTATTAGTTCTAATATTTTTGCTTTGCCATGTAGGGTCTTTCTGAAGCCCATACTCATCATGATGGAGCTAATGGGTATCTTATGCTACATTGGCCACACCAAGTCCAATACCCCTCTACCCAATATGTCCTTGGACAAGGTCTCACTGTGGTTCTGAGCATGGGCAAGGGAATTCCTTGCTTACATCCTTCAGAATTTCGGTGTGATGCTATGGTCACACTTGTCTATAGATGTGGCTAGGGTCATAGTGGAGATACTAATGCCTCAAACATCTAGTCTCATTGCTATATTTATTAGTAACAACCCACCTCCTAAGGAAATAGGGGAAACTGCAAATGTGATTAGTCCACGCTACCTCACAGAGATTTGGACTATGCTGGAGTATAGTTAGTATAATGTTGACAATACTCTGATGGTGGCACATAGAGGCTACACATTGTTCCAGAATCTACTTGGCATTGTGTATCATCTACAGGGGTAAGCATGGTTGTTATAGTATTTTTATGTTTTTTTGGATTTATTTGCTAAACTACCTTTTCTAACTTCATAAGTTTTGTGAACTTCTTGCAGGTATGGTTAGTGATCATGGCTTGATCACTAATGATCAAACCTTGGTGATGGCTAAAATTGCCTTAGATGTATTTACAAAGAGTTACCAGATCAAAATTGTTGTGTAGGAATGGTTAAGAGGAGACTTTGATGCATACACTAGTAGATTCAGCCTTGTCTACAAGAAGTATGTGGATGAGAGAATGATACACAACTGGTGGATGAGCTTCAAGAGCTCCTTGGATCAGACCTTGTAGCTGGTACCTCTACTCAAACCACACCGAAGAAGAAGAAGAAAGGTAAACATAAAGGCTGTAGCTTCTAATGTTTTATGATTATTAAAGTTCTAAGTTTTCTATTGTTTTAACTATTATTAAACTTGCTTATGTTGATGCTAAACATTGGTTCTTGCCTTGTACGATCCTCCACCTCTACTGATGTTACCTTACCACTTGTAGGACATCATGAGGATACCCTCATCCTAAAGTTTGGTGAGGTGATACCATCATAGGAGTGGCTAAGGGGATAGGTGCCTAGGTACATTCAAGTGAACATTCAGTGTGTGGGTTTTCTTGATTTTTTTATGGCACCTGTCCCTTTCATCCCCACCATGGAGATGGTTCACATCATTGACTTCTTCAATGAATAAGTTAATCCCTTTCACACCACCATATAAGGTGTGTTGATTACCATAGCCATCAATGGGAGTATCTTTTATAGATTTTTTGATGTCCTCATTGATGGGGCAAAGGTTACCACCAAAATAGTGAAGGAAGTCATTGTGAGGAAGTTTTGTAGTGGCTTGGTGCCAACATGGGCCACTCCAAAATTTCCCTAAACAACTTCATGAACTCTAATGCAAAGACTTCAAATCCTTTATTTAGGTCCTAGGTGTTTCTGAAACTATTATCACAAAAGAAGGTAATCGACATCACGCAGGGTTTGACCTTTAAGAAGGTCTTGATAGATGATGTAAAGTTCAACTAGGCAACTACTGTGGTTGTTGGGCTTCAAGAGTAGATCCTTAGACTCAATGAGGACACCTCTACCACAAACCACATGAATTTTTTATTTCTTCTAGGTTACTTGAAGAGGTTAGCAGAGTTCTTGGTGGTGTGGAGGAATGGATGATGGATTGCCAAGATCCATACTAGATTTCTAAGCCTTGGATAAGGCACATTTATCCAACAATCTAGGCTCAGAACCCACCAGAGGGAATGGAGGTTTTGTTGTCCATTACCACCAAGGGTTTTGATATTATATGGTGTGAATCCCCTAAAAACCTAGAGGAGGAGCCCCTCATGATCCCAGTGAATGTTTTGGAGGCCAAATGGTAACACAGAGAAGATAAGGAAAAAGTTAGGGTCAAGCTTAAGAGGTCCATAGAGGAACCACCACTAGCATCAAACCAGCCTCCCTTGCAGATGCTTAAGTTTAAGCTTAAATCATCATAGTTAATAATCATAGGTAAGCTTTCTTTACACTCTGGCTATTCTATGTTTTAAGGTCTTATGGCTACATTATGATTTCTAGTGCTAATTAATTTTCTATGTGCTATGGTTGTAAATAAGTGTTAGGTCATGGTAGCCCAAGTTGTCATGGAGGAGGAGGCCCAGAGATGTGCAGTCATAGTGGCTAAGGAGGAACAAAGGCATGTAAAGAAAGCACTCTTATAGTAGCATGAGGTTGAAAGATTCACCAACATTGATCTAAACATCTTGTTCGATGAGGAAGTACCAGGAACATCTCCCATCGTCATCCCAGAGAAAAAGGAAGAGGAGCCAGGTATGCACATGTCTTTACGCTTCTCGTTATATCCTATCATTTTAAGTTTGATTTTCATCCTAACCATTTAATGATCCTAAGTTTCTTGTGAAACCATGGGTAGAGGTCCTGGACAATGTGGAATTTATGCATGAGATAGGTAAGGACTTTATTTTCTCTGCTTTACTCATAGGTTGTGTTTATGTTATGACTACCTTAGGATGTACATTATGTTTATGATTATATTTTATGTTTATTCAGTGTCTTCTATTGAGTGGAACTCTATACAAGACATGGAGATTAGCTCCTTGTCGAAGCTTGCCTCTGATGTCTCTATTATACCCTTGAAATTATACAAGATTGCTACTGATCTAGCAATGTCGTGTGTCAAAACTTCATGAGAGTTGGAGAGGTCTAACAAATCCCTATGAAAGTAGGTTGTGGCCTTGAGGAAGAAAACTTAACAATAGGAGGAGATGATCAAAGAGCTTGAGGAGTACAAGGCCTTTGTGGAAGCCCAAGTGGCAAACTCAAGGGAATTGCAGAGAAAAGAGATCATTTGGGCCCACTATTGGCATGCCATTTGGCATAAAGTAGTGCTCTCATGAAAGATGATAGAATAGTAGATGCAAATGGACCTCATCTCCTAGAAGGTTAAGGATTGGAAAGATTACTGTGCTTGGGTCCTAGAGTGGCATAGAAAACAAAAGGACCACAAGCGGAAATAATAAGGCTAATTATGAGGCCTACCTGAAGTAGCTCAAAGAGGAGTCAGTTGAATGGTGCAAGAGAAAGCTATTCATTTAGGGGATCTAGGTTTATAGTGCCTATCAACTTTTTGAGAGTACTCTCATAGTAGAGAAATACCCTACTTAGATTACTGTTGTTGCAGGTGAGACCTCTACGACTACCATTACCCAAGTGCCTCCTACTTCGACTGTAGTAGATAAGACTGGCATCCTCATTGGCTCTAATCTTGGGGATATTGACTAGGTCAATATGATAGAAGACCAGATCCTCCATCGTTTGGAGGATGGCTTCCACATCTACCCCTGAAAGTCATGGAGTCGAAGTCCTCATAGGTTTGATGCATTTCATGTTTTTGTTTTTATTTTAAGTTATAGTTTTGACTATTAGTTACTAAATAACTATGTGTTGTTGTATTCTAGGCATTAGGAGATATCGGTGGCCTTAGCAGTGAGGGTGGGAATGATCCATCACTTTCTTCTCTAGATTTCCCTTAGCATCCTCCATCTGGCTCTTGTTGGATATTTTTTTTTACTTTTATGTTTATGGCTATTGTTAGCCAAGACTATGTTATGGATGCTTGTTATTATTTTTTGAACACTTTGCCACACAGTGTGGCCATGGCTATTAATGAGACGCGGTTCGCACAGGCCGTGATATCGCGTACGCGAATCACATCCCCCGTGATATCGCGTACGCGATATCGCATCTTTCCCTACGATATCGCGTACGCGATATTGCAGTCTGCCACCATGTCTATAAATAAGAGGCGGCTCTCCCTTATTGGGGATCCCAGTTTTAGTGTAGCGAAGCTCTGGCAGTTTGATCCCTCCAGAGTTAGAATTTTTCCCGTGTCTGCCCGCAGTGTGGTGAATGTAATTGTACAGTGTCTTTATTCAAGTGTGCCGTACTTGGACACACACATGACCGGCAATAAAGATCAAGATTACTTCATCATTGCAGCATTCACTTAGTTTATTTATTTGTTATTTATTTAATGTTATTTATTTCTTTCATAGCGCGGTGTGAGTACGACTTAACTACGAGCATCTACGGGTGTGTACGGCTAGTTAAGGAATCGGTTACTCATCGCGATTAGTCTCTCACCCTTAACTCCTAGAAGCG
>MNCI01008673.1:377889-426363 GCA_015680685.1 Gnetum montanum
AAACAAAAATCACTCCTCCCTTGTACTAAACACCAAGTGATCGTATGCCTTGTTGTTATGGTACTCTCATAGTTGTTCACCATGGGATGAAGCAATGCGATGTCACTGATTAGACAGATGGACTTGGTCCTGATCTTGGAACGATGGGTTAACAACACTTTAATCATGCTTTCCACGAAGGATTCATTGTGCCCTGAGTCAGTTACCTCATGTCCTAATCTCTACGATCCCTTTCTGTAGTTCGTCTCATCTCACTGTTCGTGTAATTGTAGCTCTTGTCCCATGTAACATAGAATTTTCATCTCATTTCGGTGATATTTACATGCGTGTGTTTTGTGGAGTTAGTGCAGATTACCTCTAACCCTTCTAGTGCCCACGGACACTTTAAGTGTGATTACACAAGGGCATAATAGGTTGAAACCTGCTTTGGGGAGGACCCACTTGTGTAATTTCGTTGTAATCTTCATTAACTCTCTAGGTAGAACACACCATTTCTTACCCTCAATTTAATTTTCATAAATTTCTTTCCCATTTATTAACCCTCAAAACCTTAATGTTCCAATGTACCATTACATTCCCTTTCCTTCATAACCGCCAAAGTTTTAATTGTTAAATTCACATCTTTATCATTCAAAGTGCCTATCGAATTCATGTAATTACCCTTGAATATATTAATCCTTGTCAATGTCCTCATTTTACACATTAATTTCAAGAAAAATCATTAAAAATTCGGTCTTTTTCAGGTGTCTCACTATAGTTGGGACAAGATATCGTGTATGCGATGTACCGTACGCAATATCGCACCCTATTTTCCTACAAATAGGAACCCCCGCCGCAACACTTAGCTTCATTTGGCCATTTACGCGGGGGAAGTTTTGAATTTTTTCTCTGCAACTTGCGATTGCGTGACCCTTGCTTTTTCACCTATATCTCGCACGCTGGTACTCCGATTTTAATTTTGTTTGAACCTGCTTGAACCCGGAGTGTTCAGTTTAGTCGTGGGGGAGGGACACTTGCCGAAAAGTGCCTAACTTTTTTGAAATTTGTCATCGCCCAAAGGACATCAATTAGGGTAATTAATACTAACACTTAGACAGATTGTGCCATAAATCATATGACTTTAAGTATACCGGGATATTAAAATGAAAATCCACCTAAGTCATAGGACCCATCATTATAATTTTCGGGCACAATCACACAATAACATAAGATCTTTTATTAAGGCAAGTAGTAAGGTATAACTTGATTTCCTAAACAACCTTACTAATGTTGGCCCGTGTGATTGCAGATGGCCCCGAAACGCTCCCAGCAGAAGAGTCCGACCCGAGGTGGAGCGAAACAACCTCGAAGAGGTGGAAGGCAAGGCCCTGCCGGACAACATAACGAACAGGAGGTACACTCATTCAGTATCCATCAAGAAGGACCTCCTACCAGACGATCCGGGCAGGCAGAAGGAGGAGCTGCTGCGCCTGAATTGGGACAACAACTCATGTTGCCCCCGGAATGTGTTCAGGCCATCCACACGAAGTCCACGATTGCCTCAATGATTGTGGAACTCAACTTCAAATCTTTTGCAGAGTTCGCTCCTGAGGCTGTTAGGGATCACCTCAAAGGATCTCCCTTATGGCCTGTCCTCTCTGAAAAAGGTGCCTGGTACTTAGGAGAAACGTACCTATTTTGGCACAATAAGGAGCAAGGCACCACGGTAAACATCGGTGGTGTGATAGTAGATTTTTTTGCACAGGCAATTTCGGAAGTGTTAAACCTTCCAAATTCAGGCCCCCATGTTGCTCGGTTATCCACTCGATCAAACCCTGACGTGCAAAAGAATTGGCTTGAGAAGGCTTATGGCAGAGATAAAACTTTTGGTGAGCTAACCACGGAAGAGAGAGTTTATTTCAAAATAGGAACCTATCACCTCTTCCCTACAAAAGGTTTAAAAAGAATATCAACATACGCGGCAAGAGGATGTGCAGTGTTGATGGGAAAGGTTAACGCTAACCTTCCCCATCTATATTTAATGGAGATCCTAAGGCGATTCGAAGAACAGAAGACAGGGAAAATGGCACTCCCTTTTCCCTGCCTTATCAGAAAACTTTGCCAACGGGCTGGGATTTGGGGATATACAAATGACGTCCTCCGAAAAGCCCAAAATGCTTCTTACGCTGAATTGTTAAAGGTGCCAGCTCCGAAAAAGAGCACTGGTGAAGAGTTGGGACCAGATGAAGAAGATGAAGAATAGATGGCTGGACCCCCTGCAACTCAACTTGTAGGACCCAGTCAACCTCCAGCTACAGGTCCCAACCAACAATAAGAAGCAGGACCTAGCACAGGCCAGGATCTGCCACTGCCGCAAGACTATAGACCATCAATGAGCCATCTGAGGGTCATTGTTGAGACGGTCAGTTGGGGAAGTCGTGATGACGCCAATCTCTTCCGTGTCATCAATGATGCCAGCCAGCCTATGATTTCAGTAGATCGCACAAGGGGTGAGTTGTTAATGCAAACAAGAGGAGGGGAAAGCAGATGGTCAAAACAGCTCTTTGGAAATGCGGCATCTTTTCAAGTGCAATTAGAGACTGGTGAAGGGGCCACTGTGGTGGTCATGCAACACCAGGATACCGCAGGAGCAGCTGAAGTGGTCGCTGACCACATCAAAGAGTCTTTTAATGTACTTGTTGTGCCACCGACAGATCTTTCAAGAGCACAGGATGCTCAAACTATTGCCGGAACCTCAATGACTCCTGCAGAACATGAGGATGTATTAGATAGATTGCTTCAAATAGGAAAAGTTTTAACGTCCCTGTTTGACATTCCCCAGGATGTAACGGCAATTCAGTCAGACCTCATTTCCACAAAGGGGAAGCTGGTCATATCCGAAGTAAGGGTTGAGCATGCTGAGGCTGAAGTGTAGAAATTACAAGAGCAGCTCATCACCTTACAAGCAGCACAGCGGGATCCCTTGCGATTGGTTCCCGCAGACCAGTTAGACAATTTTAGAACTGAGCAACTAACAAAACTGATTGCAGAGAATAAGAAGGTGGTAGAAGAAAAGGAGACGGCCACTTGGGATGCCTCCGCAGCAAAGGCGCAAACTCATGCACATCTTAAGGCACTCAAGGCCTTGCAAGAAGAGAAGAAGCAGTTGGTTGCAGATAACCTTCGGTTGACTTCTGTGGAGAAGCAAAAGAATGTTCTTGATGAGCACTTTCATTGCCTGCGAGAACAATTCATTCGAGTCAACCAAGATGTAAGCCGTTTACCCAAAGAAAATCGAACCCTCTTAATGGAGGAGGTACACGCTATTCGACAGAAATCAACCATCGAGCTTAGTGCGTGGCAGAATGAGGCTAAACGACATGAGAAGCTGAAGGAGCATTTCTGTGATCAGGTGGGGATGTACAAACAGATCCTGGAGAAGGAGATCCATATGGCCAAAGCTCAAATCAACAGCATTAGTGCCCAACACATTGATTGGGGGGCCATATTGGACACTTATGCCTACACCCACCAAGCGGAAATTAAGAACCGAGACCTGTAGATCCAGGACTTAACTGAATACATGGAGTTGGCAAACCTTCGATATGCCAACCTGGCCATGTTAACAGCAGGACACCCGAGGTCAGAGCTCGAGTAGTAGGTAGCTTCCACCCATATCAAATATGAAGCAAAATTTGTAGAGCGAAAGAAGTTGGCTGAAAAACTAGATGTCACAAATTCTGAACTCGCGGTGGTAAAAGAAAGATACCAAGGACAGAAAGATGTGGTAACCGACTTGGCTCGACGGCTGACAGAACTTCATGAATACAAAGATAGAGCTAGAGCCTACGTAGAGGAATGACGGGTGTTTGCGGCATGGTACGTCAAAGCTAATCAGATGTTCCCGCAACTACCCTATCCGTGGGAAGTGCCGACTCCATCAAACATCGGAGCATCAACATGGATGGCACAAGACCCTCAGATCGAAGAGGAGAAGCTCTAGGCTATTCTTCAGCATCATCAACCTTTAAAGCTTGGAGCACGTGACAAAGGGAAAGCACCCATGGAGGAGCCACCGCCACCAGGAACTACATGAGTTCCACATTTTTGTAGTTGTAGCATTTTTTCTCTATGTTGTGTCTTCCCACACTACGGCATTAGTCCATTTCTTTTTCTAGTTAATAATCCCATACCTATCCACTGTGTAATCACTGAAGCTTGTTCTCCTTGTAACTCGAGGATGAGGTTTTATTCAGTCGTGGGGGTATGATGAGACGCGGTTCGCACAGGCCGCGATATCGCGTACGCAATATCGTAGCCAACGCGATATCGCATCCCCTATCGCATCTTTCCCTACGATATCGCGTACGCGATATCGCAGTCTGCTGCCATGTCTATAAATAAGAGGTGGCTCTCCCTTATTGGGGATCCCAGTTTTAGTGTAGCGAAGCTCTGACAGTTTGATTCCTCTAGAGTTAGAATTTTTCCCGTGTCTGCCCGCAGTGTGGTGAATGTAATTGTACGGTGTCTTTATTCGAGTGTGCCATACTTGGACACGCACATGACCGGCAATAAAGATCAAGATTACTTCATCATTGCAGCATTCACTTAGTTTATTTATTTGTTATTTATTTAATGTTATTTATTTCTTTCATAGCGCGGTGTGAGTACGACTTAACTACGAGCATCTACGGGTGTGTACAGCTAGTTAAGGAATCGGTTACTCATCATGATTAGTCTCTCACCCTTAACTCCTAGAAGCAGAACGAGTACAACTTGATTACGAGCATTTAAGTGTGACTGCTTGGTAGCCTAGTGGTGTAGCTAGGGGGATCTACGCTTGGTAACCCAGTGGCGTATTTGGGGTCTACGCTTGGTAATCCCAGTGGCGTACCTAGGCCTATGCTTGGTAGTCCCAGTGTTGTTGCATTGGTTCAGGGTGTGTGCCGAAAGTGGAAACAGATACTGGTGCTAGGATAATTAGAACTTAGTTAGTGAATAGTTAATGAAAGTTAGTCATTTAGTTCTCTTCACCTTTCCCTATTAGCATAGGCATTAAAAAGATAAAATATATAAAAATCATATACCTCAAGCTTACTTAAGCATACAACCGTGACAATACAAGTAAGTTTGGGAAGATAGTGATTGATTAACCTTAAGTGTTCCATTAAGACGCATAAGCACTTAGTCTTTGGAGTTTGACCAGATCGCACGTGAGACACTTGTATTCATATGGTTGAGTGTAGGGGTACCTCGCCACTCATCAATTAGCCATGGGCTTATCATCCTAATGATACTTCAATTCCTCCATGCACTCCAAAATGTGAACTTCAGGCTTAGGTGGTTGTTGTTGGGGCTCCTCCTCTTTGTTCTGGCTATGACTTTTTGGTTGAAGAGGAATGAGCAGAGGAGGTCATGGGTATAGCTCAAAGGGAAGTGGGCTTCGGTGGACCCACTTCCTTCTATGCCTCCATCTACTTGTTTCCCTTGTTGCCAGGCTTTTGCTTATGTTTGTTCCTTTGCTTGTTTAAGGTCTTTTGATTGTCATTCATTGGTTGTGAGGAAGAGGTAGTAGCATTAGCCACCATAGGAGGTTATTGTGTGGTCTTATTAGTTGGTTGGGCTTCAGCTAGTGGGGTTGTGTTAGGCTAGGATACCTTGATGACAAAAGGTTTTCTTGGAGGTGCCCACGATGGTACTCTCACAAAAAAAGAGGGTCTTGAGCTAGTGGAAGCTGAAGAGGCCCTTTCATTATGAGGGCGTACCCAGATCATGAATGGTTTCCTCACTAGTATCTGATTATCATCAATGCTAAATGTTGAAATAACATAAGGGCTATTATTAGCATTCAACATGTTCTTGTATACTTGCATCGATTGATTTTGTGGTTAGACTAGGTTGGAAGCATCTAAGGCCAACTCTCCCCTATCTATCATCTTTTGTAAGTCATCCATTAATACAAGGAAAAATTTTATTGCATGACCAGGCAGTTGGTGATAGTGGCAAAAGTTGTCTAGTTTGGGGATCATCCTTTATTGCTCAAGTGAGATCCTTAGCTATTTTGCATAGTCATTTGTGCTTTTTTTGAGTGGATTTGATCATATGTTTGTATTGCATGCACCCACTCCTCAAAAGTTGATCTAGTAACTCGTGTGGCTTCAAAGGTAAAGTAGTGTACTTGGTGCAGTTATTTCACTCAAAATTTGGCCTAGTTTCAATCAATGTGATGGTCCCAGATGCTGATGATTAATTATCATGGTTATTAGTGCAAGCCTTGGGTGGGTTGTTCTTTGGCCCCTGGTTAGTGATCTTAGCTTCTTTGGCTACAATTACTACAACCATATTGTTTTATTGGCCTTTTTCCTTGTCCCTCTATGTATGTTGATTTTCATATGCTAGGTAGGCTAGGTCATGACTAGCCTCCACAACTTCCTCTATATTTTTGGTTTGGAAAAATGCTTGGCTAAGGGATCGTAGATTATGATAGTAAATTTTTGACTTGATAAAGTCATTAACTACCCCGTTGAATATGGCCAAAAGATGGGTCTTAACTATGGACTTTGGTATTTCATTTAGTCGTCCATTCCACTATTGGATGAACTTTTGTACAGGCTCAGGGGATCCCTGCTTGACCTTCATGAGTTAGTCAAGTGTGGTGTTAGGCTTCAAGTTGTATTTGAAATGCTTAACAAACTGGGCTATTAAGTCTTCAAGAGAGGATATCGATCCTCTAGGTAATGCATGGATCCAATCAAGTGCTTTTCTAGTCAAGGATAGAAAAAATCCTCATGATGGTGTAAGGCCATGGCTGCAATAGTAAGCATTCAAATCTAAAGGTTATAAGGTGAGCATTGGGGTCACCTTCTCCATTGTATTTCCTAAACTGGGGGATAGGGAAACTAGGAGGAAGTGTCAAGGTTGGGACCATAAGACTAATGGGATCGTCCTAGTAGAAGTCCATAATCTTGACACTTTGGAAAATAGAGGCTTTGAGCCTCTTTAACTCCTCTATCAAGTCCCAGATCATCTAGAAGGCTTGATCCAAGCCTTGTGGTAGCCTTGTTGGCTGTGAGGCTTGCACATATGGTTGTGACATCTATTGTGAGGTTTGTGGCCTTACTATGGATTGTAATATAGAAGGAAATGGTTGCATTATGGTCATAGCTTATGGGTTAAAGGAAAAGGATGTTTGTGCTAGTACCTAAGGCACAAATGGGATACATGGGGTGTGTGACCCTTGAGTTGCTTGGGATTCCATAGTGGAACCCGCATGGTTAGTCAATGGGCTAATAGTAATAAATACCACCGTCATTAGTTTAACTAACCTAGGTTGGGTATCAAGGAGCATGAAAAAGTGAAAGGTGGTTGTCTATGACACTGATTATGCTTGGTGTGCAACGATGATTGATGTAGGTCAAACATGGTTAGGTACAGTGGGGATGAAGGTAGTGGGACGTGCCTAGAGGAAGAGGAAAAGGAGGTAGAGATGGGCACTATGGCCTTGGGGGTCCCTTGTTGGAAAGGTCCCCTCACAAGGTTTTCAGAATTAGACTCTACCCTGAGTTCATCTTCCTCCTCTGGTTGCTCCTTGGAGGTAGCCTTTTGGTTGTCCTCATCAACCTCAATGAGAAGGGCTAAGACACTCATGTCACATGTCATTGTAGGGCATTTAGTTGTAGGGGAAGAGAATACACTCCTTTCAATCATGATGGATGAGCTTGAATTCCCTCTTGGCCTCTACTTCCATTCATGGGATTAGCATGCTAGCATGGATCTTGGTGCAAATAAAGTTATAATGTTCCTCACTTATCACCGTGAAACCAGGACTTTGTCCCCTAAGTATAAGAGATTGCCTACATTCCATTACGATAGGGTCTTTGGGGTCATAAACCCACATGTGTTGTTGATTTGACCCATTGTCGATGTAGTTATAAGGCAGCTTAGTCGATTTTGGAAGAGACATGGCTATTTCATTAAAAATCACTTAAAATAGGCTATAAAAGGAAAAAATAGAAGTAAATCCCAATAAGTGGAATTTAAAAATGATCAAAGAAAACAAAAATAGTTGAAAATGGAGCACTTTCTATAATTAGTAAGTGGGGGTTTATGTGGGTTTACTCCTTTACCAAAAATAGAAAGCTAGGAAAGTTGGTAACAATTCTCACCTACGCTATCCCCTTAACTGCGTCTATGTTGGGTATGGTAGGGGGGAAAGAAGGGGGGTGAGATGGGGAAAATCTCACACCTCTCTAATCCAACATTGATGAGAGGGAAGGTTGAAAACCAAAGAGGAAAGTTGGTGTTTTTCCACTAGAACTTGGTTTTAGTAGGCTATCAATTTTCTAAGTTAGGAAAGATGGGGGGAAGCTAACTTTTGAAAGTTTGATGGTTTCTAGAAAGATTGCATCACCCACTTTGGAAACTAGAAATAATTGGCAAGAAAAAGGAAAAAAGGATGAAAGGTTTTAACATTGTCTTTGGGCTGAAAAATTCATAACAGTTGCTATGAAAAGCCAACACCCAACCACCTACAACTTCCACATTGCAATATCTGTCACAAGGAGGGAAATATCAACATTGGTTCTTCAAAGTTTTGGCTGTAAAAAATTAGAAAAAGGATTTCAACTTGCAATGTTGGCTATGGGAGAGACAAATATGGTCAAAGAAATTAGGTGAAGGTCCTCCTTGTAGTGCCAGAAAACTGTTGTAATTAAAAAAATCAATCACTAGAAAATCGATAGATTTGGCGCAATAGCCTTAACCTTGAATCCCCAGGGCCTCCAAAAGATGGGATTTGAGATGCCTTGGATTATCCAGTAGATTACCTAGGGACTTACAAAATGCAAAAGGAATGATGTAAAAATAAAGAAAATGTAGATATGGAAATCACAAGCAAAAAAAATTACACACAATCTAAAATTTAAAAATTTATTTAAATGAATAAAGAATAAGTTTAAGGATGTATACAAGAGTTGCTCATTCAGAGCTCATTGCAGCTGTTGTGATCTACTTCATGATCCAGATGCTCAGCCACTCTTGATGCTATTAAACCTCCTCTGCTACAACTTCAGATCTAAAACTTGGGTCACTACTTGAGGGTGAGAAAAGTGAAAAATTTGGCTATTAGATTGCTCCATGCTGGGGGTTGGAAGTCCAAGAAAGGCAATGTTGACACTAAAAATCCACAAGTCTCAATGTGCATAATAAATATTGTAACAAAGTTGCAAATGTTTTACATTGGGAAGCTTCAAGGAGCTATGTTTCTACTAAGGAAGCAAGAGCTCTTGAATGCCAAAATGCTAAGGATGTTGAATTGTCAAAATTCTCAAACTTGTAAATGGTGTTTGGATTTTGGTTTTATAGGTTTTGGGCCATGATTTTTTCTACAAATTGGCTACAAATTTCTACCTCATACAAATGAGATGGGTGCCCAAATTTGAGGGGTTACTATGTATAGTAAGTGTCATTCCCCCATGGCCATTTCGTTTACTATAAATAGTAATGGAGAAACACCTTCTATGTTGGAGGTAGATATTCCATGCTAAGCCTTCTACCATCCTTGCTGAAGTGGTTGATCAACTTTGAGGGCATCAAAGTGCAAAAATCTTATTCCTATAGCTTTCATGTAGGGGGAGAGGAGTTTTATTGCTAGGGTAAGAAGCCTCCATGTTAAGTGTGAGGGTTTCTATGTGGGAAAGAAGACCAAACTCCTCCACGCTGGGCATTATGTCTTCCCCCACTCCTCCACATTGAGATCTACCTCTCCACACTAAGGGTAGATGAGATTTTTCCCTGCAAGTGTTTCTAGTGTAGAAAAGTATATACCCCCCATAAAATTGCCATTTTTGGCATCCTTGAAAGCATTTTTAACCCACCAAGCCCAAATATAGATACGAGGTAATCTTTTTCACTTGGGGAATGAGGCTTTGACCACTTACGAGGCATTTTTCAGTTCCAAAAGTATGAAGTATGTGAGGTTTCCCCTCGTGGATTACAATCTTTACATTTACAATGAAGTTTTTCCTCAGCTTTCATGGGGTGAAGGCTACATGGTGAAAAATGGCTATAAGATGCAAATTTTGGTGCTGTTTCACTTAACTCTCCTTTTTTCAACCTTTGGATTTGATGGACTCTAAGTTCTAAAAGTCTCCCTTGGGCATAGACCCGAAGAGTTCTCCTCGTTTTTGTTTGGAGCTCATCTATGATATGGTGGAGCTTCTCCTTTTTAGAATAACCATGGCCAAGACATCTATGTAAGAGAGAATAGTACCTACCCATGGCTGCATCTAAGGGTTCATGTATTCCTTGTTTCCAACCTTGGATTTGCTTTCTCAAATTAGAAACTTGGGAGTATGTCTGATACTTGTCATTGAAGAGCTCAAGCATCATACTTCAACATCTGATTGATTTTAGTTTTAAGGACTAGTACCAACTTTTAGCTTCTTTAATGAGCATCCTTGGAAATAGCTTTAACTTTTTCCATTCATTTTTTATGTTATGCAAGGCATAGGCATCGTGAAAGGCTTGAAGATAATTTTATGGATTTGAGTTGTATCCCCCTTGAAACCTGGGGATATTATTCATATTGAACCATTTGATTTTGCTATCTTTCACATGCCTCATTGGGATTCTCACAATCTATACAATGTTCAATGTATTCCTTGTTGTAAGAAAAGGCTCATCATGATCATAGACTCTGTGATGGTCATGATGTCCTTTGTTGCTCCTCCTTTCATGATGATGGGCTTCCCTTGATTGCCCACATCTCTAGTCTCTACTAGTCTGATAGGCCCTACAATCATCCTTATCTTGCTGATCACCTCCATCATAGTCAAGTCCTCTACGACTTCGGTTGAAGCTAGAGGAGGAAGAAGAGGATGTCAAAGGTGAAGAAGAGGGAGAAGAAACAACACTAGAGCAATGCTTGCTACCTCCTCTTCTTCATTCACAGCCACAATCATCATGTCTATCCATGTTCTTACCTTTACTCCCACCTTTTGAGCCCTCATGATTATGAAACGCATTCTTTCTTGAACCAGGATTATAAATCTTGGTTCAACCCCATCTCATCAAAGCCAAGGGAAGGAGAGTTAGTGAATTAGAAGCCCCCAACAAAGGGATCCTCTCCTTCTTTTTGGCCTAGTAGGAACAAGGAGTTAGTGAGCCATTTTCCCTTCAAAGCTTCATAACATCTCTCCTATTTCCAATCTCTTTTGCATTGTGCTTTAGTGGGACAATAGTCTTGATAGTCATGGTTCTAAACAAGATATTCAACATTGAGCCCCTAGATGCCCAACCTTGTAAGATTTTGGAACAACATTGTAGGAATTAATCAATTAGGTGACAACACAATGTTTTCCTCCATGTCCCTCCACTATAAATTTTCATCTTGATGCAAGATGAAGGTGAAATCTGGCACATACTTATCAAGATGAGCATATACCACTCTACATTTTTGGGGCAGTAACTAATTTGATCCTCCATGCCTTTATTGATTGGATGTATACTCAAATGATGGCAGAGAATCAGCCCTATCAGAAGAAGCCATTTTAGTTTGAAGAGAAAATTAGTGTGCTTTCACCATTATTATTACTTTGAATGATTGTGACTTCAAGGTTTGTTACAACATCTTTAAATACTTTCACTAACTCCTAGATAACACATGTAGCTAACTAAAGTCCTCGACAATTATGCTAATGATGAGTAGTAGGCATTCCCTACACCCAACCATACAAATCACTAGCGTTCACTAAGCGATCTGGTCAAATTCTATAAACTTTAGCTCTCCAAGTACACTGGGTCTAGAAACTGAATATCAAGAATGTGATCATTGTCTTCCTAGTTTGACTTGTGAAATGCAAAGGTATGGTTAAGTATCATTGAGATACATGATTTTTATCATTTTATCTTTTTTACTAGATTCACCTAAGTGCTATAAATAAAGTAAATTTAATATTAATTAATCTACTAACTAACTAACACTTAGCTAATCCTAACATAAGCATCTGTTCCCACTTTCTGTACACATCTGGAGCACGTTGCAATGCTACTGGGTTACTAAGCATTAGGCACTACTAGGATTACCAAGCATAACATATGCTTGAAGTGATCATACTTATGTTCATTATTTAATCAATATTAATTATTTAATTAAGATTCATTAAAGTAAAATGCATGAATAATAAATGCATAAGGGAAATGTTAATATATTCCAAGTGCTGCAAGGTTTGATTAGAAAAGCCCATCTTTATTCTTGTTCATACTAAAGTGCTTAGGTACATCAGTGCTCAAATAAAGATCTGTACACTTCCTTGACTCCTACTGTGAGCACTGAAAAAATATTCTAAGTCTAGAGAAAACAAACTATAAGAGCTTTGCTACAACTAATGGAAGAATTACCATAAATGAGGTGGATAGGCACACATTTATAGATGATGATAGGGTGGCATGTCGATGGGTACCCATCAATGTAGCAAACCCTACATCGATGGGGTTGCATTGACAACATTCTATCAATGGGGTTGCATTGACAAGATGTTGCCAACGTGGCCCAACAACACATGATTCATCACTTATGAATGATCAACACTACATACTTATGTATAAATGACCCTATATCTATTGGACATTATACCATTGAAGCATTACCTAGCTTAAGAAAAAGACATCAATGACTTGAATGTCATGCTTTTGCATCATATTATTTAACTATAAATCAAAACTTCAATTATGATATAGGTAATTCAAAATTTGAATGAACACATATCATACTGTAAGATCAACAACTAGTGACTCATATACATTATCAAGAAGAACAAAATTAGATGTCTTAGTTACATCAACATCATAAGAAGAAGGCATGATAAATTTTTCCTCATTAGCTTTTAAATTTGAATTCTAAGAATCAACATAAATTTCCAAATCAATAGAAGAAGTAAAAATTTTAGCATCAATTGAAGAAGTTAGGAGTAACTGAGAATCCTCTATAGGTGAATTCTAAAGAAATTAGATTTGATAGAGAAAAATTTAAGGGAGAAAAGTTAGATCAGAAAGCTTCCAAGATGTGATTCATACATATTTTTCTCAACTTCCCATGTATCTTCCTAAACATCATGTTTATTCCAAACAACTTTAACCATAAGTATGACATCTCAACTTCCTTTCCATATAGTTCACAATCTTAATTAGTTGTTCCATACATCTAAGGTCATACTGGAATTGCACATCATGCAAATTAATTACATGACTTAAATATAATACATATGTATGAAACATCAAAACATGAAACATATTATGAATTCCTTACAATTGAGGTGGAAGGGTGATCTAATAAGCTACATCATTAATCCTCTTAAGGATCTCAAATGAAGTGATAAATCTAGGTGTTAATTACCTTTACATTCAAATATGAATAGTCCTTTTAATGGATAAACTTTCAAGAAAATATGATAATCAGTTCTAAAGTCCAATTGTTTTCTTCACACATTCACATACTTCACATAATAATCTTGAGGTACTTTAAGCATATCTCTAATCACTTAGATTTGTGAGTAGGATGCTTAATCAAGTATATTCTAATTTATTATTTGTCTTTCAAAAAATCCCAACACAAAGGTATTTCACAAGATCTTCCATAAAAAAAACTTCATAGGGGATAATCCTAAGGCTAGCTTAGTAATTGTTGTTGTAAGAAAACATGCTATTCTAACTTTTCTTTCAATTTAAAGCATAAGCTCTTAACATATCTTCTATACTGTGATTTGTATACTCATTTTAATGATCTATTGGAGGATAATAGGTTGAGTTTAAGTTCAACTTGGTACCCAAACCTTGTTGAAAAACTTGCTAAAATCTTAATGTAAACTTAGCATTCCAATCAAATAATTCTTAACAAAACGCTATGAAATCACATAATCTTTGAAAGAAACTAGTGGGTAATCTCTTTAACATTAGTAGATACTCTTGTAGCCAAGAAGTAAAAAGGCTTAGTTAGTACGTCAATTGCTAAATGAATAACATTCTTTCCCTTCTTTTCCTTGGTAAGTATGTAATAAAATTGGAGTAGGTTCACTCCAATGGAAAATAACCTTTAACCCACTAAATCCAGATATTATGAAAAGATAAATAATATGTTAGAAAATAAGAAAACTCACTATTTTCAATTATTGAAAGAGAACGACAAGGTTCCAAAACCCTCAAAACATCTAACAATTCCTTACAAATACTCAAATGATGCTACAAAGCATGAGGCTCTACAACCACAAAATGGTTGTTCTCAATGCAAGACACAACCAATAGAGAATCTCTTCCACAACTTGGGACTAAGATCTCAACTCATGAGCAAAATGCAAGAATACACAGGACAATACACCACACAATTGACCTTGGAGCTGCAACCACATATGCACTCACTCAATGTACACTCTCATAGTCTTTCCACACATCAACTCATCTCTCCCCATGACATCTCATAAAGAATTACATCAATATTTATTGATATAGAGAAGACAAGAAATTTAGAAATCTTTCCCCAACATAACTTGAGGACCTTCATCTGTTTTCATCCTTTTCCATCTTCTCCTAGCTATTTCTTAAACTAGAACAGGAAATTTCAAAAGTTTCCTCAAATGTATGGGTCTTCTCTAGCTTTTTTGGATCATCTCTTGTCAAAACACATCTTTCAAGAGAGATGTCTCCTAAGTTTGGAAGATGTCTCCTTCATGGGTGAGATTTGTCCTCCTGGCTAAGATGTCCCAAAAGCTTTGGAGACATCTTCTTTGAGAGGTCTTCATTGTGGGGAAACATCTCCAAAAATTCCAAGACATCTCTTACCCCATGTGAGATGTCTCTTGTGAAGACTCAGCTCTCAGCAAAGATGTCTTCTACATGTTCTAGACTTCTCCTATGAAGTCCCAATTCTTAGACAAGACATCTCCTTGACCTTCAAGATATCTCCATAGAGTCTAAAACCTACAAAAATCACATGTAGGAAAGCAAAAAAGAGGATTGAAAGAGGTGTTCCTATACTAGCTCTCTCACCCTTCAAAAAGTGAACTCATGTAAACAAGGGAATAAAGGCAGAAGAGATCCCCCATTCAAAAAGTTTGGTCTCATGGGTCCATACAACATCATTTGTAGATTGATCCTTCCAATGGAGCAAATACTCATGCCTCTTCACTCCTCAAGTTATTGAAGCTTCATTCCACTTGAATATAATTATCTTGCTCTCCATTGAAGGCTTGGACTACTTAATAGCCCACTTCAACTTATCGATGCTACCTTGTATGGTTTTCTCATCAACTAGTCCATGATAGTGCACAAGATCTGAAATATTAAACAAAAAAGATAGACCAACATCATTGGATAAGTCATTCTCAAAAGCATTATTATTAATCTTGGCCCTAATTTTGAAAGGCCCCATCTTCTTGGCTTTCAACTTAGAGAAGTTAACACATCTCAACTGCTTCTTCTTTGATTCCACCTAAACCAAGTTACCAATAGTAAAATTTGGCTTCCATTTCTCCTTATTCTTCTTGAAAACTCTCTCTTTAGTATTCTTGTTAAGATTTAATTTTACTTGTGCATGTAGATCCCTCTTCTCTTATACAAAATCAACACTAAGTTGAGCTTCACCATCAAAAACCATAGTTCACCTCAAATGGACTTTTATCAATAGTAATGTGAAAAGCATTATTGTATGAAAACTTAGCCTTCTTCTTCTTCTTGGTGTTTAGAAGGCTCTCACTCATCCTTCCTTCACCATCAAAATCGAAATGTAGATTGCCTTCACACTTTCCATTCATTTCACAGCCAAGATAATCAATTTCATCATTATCAATGTCCACATCCACATCAATAATGATCTTCTCATTATGACTACTAATATAGCCATCATTATCAAATACAAAATCAGACATATTATCATTATTAGTCTTGTTTCTACTAACAATGGCATCAAAAGTTACATTGCTTTCATCATTCATAACATAACTCACAACTTCGTCACAATCACCATAATGATCATGACTCTCATCATCACAATGGAACAAATCACTGCCAAGATGAAGTAAAAAACTAGCATCCAACACACTAGCTTTCACATCATAGATGTTACTATCATCAATAAGGTAAAGCTCACACTCACTTACCTCTTCATTGCATCTCCCATCCAACCTTGATTCAACTCAACCTTCAATATGTGGCTATCAAATATTATCAAAGCTTAAAGTTTCAAGATTCCACATAGGAGTCCCTAATTCCAATGGATTCTTCTCTTCAAAGGATTCTTCATAATGTTCATACAAATTAGCAAAGTCATTCATACCGTCCACATGAGGTATCCTAAAGTTTACCACATGCATTCTAGACAATGCGTTATCCACCATATCAGCTTTCTCACTTTTGTGCTCCTTTGGTACAAGCACTACTAGAATTGCACAAGTTGAAATGGGTTCCCTCAAATCCAATTACAAGTAACTCAACTACTTTCCTTTACAATTTATCCCACTGATTTGGTGTCATCTGGTATGCTCTCTCATTAGAAGTGGTAACACCAGGGATGAAGTCAATATGATGTTGTACCTTCCATTGAATGTTATATTCTTGGAACATCATAATCCACTTAGCTTTTTTCTTTGAAGGATCTTGGAGTTTTGTAACCATAGCAAGATCTAGAATAATTATAAAAATCTTTAATTCTAATAAGTACAATCAAAATTTATTTAAAGCTTTAACTACTAAATATAGTTTTTTTTTCTACGAAAGAGTATCTTAACTTAGCATCTTTAAGTAAATCAAACATATAAGAAATAGGGCATTCTCCCTGATTAGCTATGTCTTAAGTCAAAATGGTAGCTACTATATAATAACTCAAGAAAGCATATAGGAAAATGTCATGTCCCCATTACCAAATGGAGTTGTTCTATAACAAAGATGGTATCTCTTCATAACAAATGTTATAATTATTATAATAAGACCCCAAAGGGCAAGTTGTAATTAAGATCTAACATGGTGTGTTATAATAATAGGCATGTCTCTTAAGATGACCTTTGGGGATTTGACCTAAGATATTTATACTCAACATTAGAAGTAGAATCAACATGGAGTTGTGGAGATGGTAAAGGTGAGTAACATGTGACAGGATAAGCAAGACAAAAGGTAACTACCCATCGCTTTTGGTTAATTAGAGGCTTGATCATGGTGACAGTGTTGGATTTCCTCTAAGGGATAGATGCCAAAAAAAGATAATCCCAAGGAACCCTCATAGTATGACCCAAATATACTATTTCCACATTAATAAAGCATTCTTTTTATTTTTCTTTTGCATTTTCCTTATTATTTTCTTTATGCATAATATTGAATTTTATGTATATTTGATATTTTCCATAACATCCAAGAACAAGATGTCACATTTGGAATAAAAGCAAACTACAACCTAAAGATCAATCATAATCAAGAGCTAACTATAATCCAATGATGAACCATTGAGCCACGATCCATGAAGAACCATGGACCAACACCAGATATGCCTTATATCCAAGATAAACCATGTCAATCAATAATATGTCTTCACAATGATTTATATAGATATCAATGACCACCAGAAGATTCAATTACACACCAACACAGTACATCAACTATAAGAGACATTGGTAAAACAAGGATACCTTCTTTCTTGGTGATGTTCACTCTTGTTAGAGCTTGAGGAAGATGAGGATGAGGATGATGGAAAACCTAGAGAGTTGTGTTAGCTCACTCTCCTTCTATGATCCCTTTGGTTATCTTGGCTTAGCTTACTAGAGCACCTAGTCTTGGATGTCCTTCTTGTGTTCAGTCTTGTTCTTCCTTTCACTTGTTTACTAGAGAAAGCATAACATAACCATGGATTTATTATGACATCTACAACATGGGTTTGAGGGATTTGACAATGAGATCTACTAGATTGATCATTATTATTCTCCTTCTCAAACTATAATGCTAGTGGAATGGTGGTCTTGATCCCCTTGGCTTCATGGTGTGCTTTCATAAAATGGTCCTTTTGTAGTTGGGATTTAGTGGGCTGATAAGGCCTATACATCTCATCAACCACCTTGTAGTCACCAATAGCTACTTTCAATCCCACTTTCATCAATGCCAACATGAGCATTAATGAGGCTAAGTGGTCAAGTGGCAACATAATATTGTCTTCCAAGTCAACCATCGCAAATGATCATCTTCATGGAGAATGAAGGTAAAATTGGAATAATAGGGATTTGGCTGTTAGTACACCACTTTAAGTTGTTGGGGTGCATCATTCTTATTCTTCATTATCCTGTCGTGTCCCCTTGTAGAGTCATCAGTAGGTAAGGAATCAAACCTGCAAGAGGAAGACATCTTTCAATGACTTTACTATGCTTGAATAAAATAAAATTAGTTTTCTGTGATAAATTACTGAAGCTCTAACAACAATTATTGGATGATTCTAGCTATCTAAATCACTAACATTAGTCCATAGCAATGGCACCAATGATAAGAAGTAGAGTAGACCCTATGTCCAACCATATAGATCATAGGTGTTCATGTGCAACTTGGTCAATTTCATTAGACTAGACTAGTTTGGATGTCTAGATAGCTAGGTGATTAATCATTGGTTGTTGTCTTCCCAATCACACTTATGTAGTCCTAGTATGTATGATTAAGTGTGATTAAGGTATATGATATTGATCTTGTTGAGGCCATATTAAAATATTCAAGAATATTCAAAATCTAAATTATCCAATCTAGGTGCAAGAAGTAAATCTAGTTTAGCCTAAGCATTGAGCATCCATTCCTAGCATTTTGTATACATCCTAAACTTATGCTAATGTTTCTAGAATACCAATTGTCCATTGTCAAACGTACCAAGTGGCATACTACTAAAATTACCAAATGTTAATGTATTTATGCTCAAAACTAGTTGTGCTCATGCTATGTAATTAATGTGTAATGAAACCTAAAGTAACTGACTAAGTGTATGTAAAAGAAAAGAATACTAAAATTAAATTATAGTTAAGAAATTATTAAGCTAGGCCAAGTGTTGTAATAAAGATAAATTGATCTTGATCTTATTTTCATTCATGAAAATGTATCCAAGTACATAATCACTTGAATAAGACTTCAAATAATTAACTTAGTTCATGTTGTAGGCTCTCAGTGACAAATTCTAAGTTCTATAGAAACAAAATGCAAAAGCTTCACTATGTTATCAACTACATGGTGCCATAAATGTAGTTGGTATGCACATTTATACATGCATTTATTGTCTCTACGTCAATGCTAATGCATCAATGCAGCGAACCCTACATCGATGCAATCACCTAAAACACAACTCATTAGTGCCTATGCAAGAGACTTAAGTATTATGATTTTTGTATTAAATGCATGCTAACTCTTTTTTGCATGTAACCCAATCATTTATATAAGTCAAGGGATGTTGAAACCAAAAAATAACATTCCTAATGTCAAAAAGCTAAAATAGAGACTTGGAAGATTGATTTAATTATGTTTTAAGCTCATGATTATAATGTTGGAATTGCTTGTGGACATTATGTAATTTTGGATTGGATATGCATTATTTGTAACTTGAATTTTGGACTATGTATGGTGAAATGTGATTACTAAGTTGTTATGTAACTCTAATGGATAAGTTATATTTTATTTAAAAGATAGATTAAGGACATTTTGTGTTTAATTACTTAAGTTGTGAAACAAACTTATGGTTCTCATGTAAAAATTTTAATTAGGACAAAATTTGAAAGTTATTTTATCGAGGTATGATAAGTTGAGTCTTCCATATTATGGATTGTACTTTTTGATCAAACTATCATTTTATCAATTTGAGGATTCAACAGAGCAATGGTGATTCTCTAAGAAGAATGAGCATGGATGGAAAATGTTGGAATTGATTTGGAATGGTTTCGTGTCTATTTTGAAAAATACATTTGTGTTGAGGAAGTATGTGCAAGTGAAGAATGACTCTCGTAGCCAAGTGGATTTGTTCCCTATATTCTAAAGGACGGAAAAGCTAGGGCGTATAGGTTTATGAAAGAATTGAGATCCTTCATCCATGTCATTTCCTAAGACTCATGAAGTATGAAGATGTCTAGTCTAAAGCTTTAACATTGAAGAGAAACTAGCAACATGCCTTCAACAAGAGAAATGAAGGTCAAAAGAGGGTTTTATCATCGAAAAGAAATCCAAGAAGCTTCAAGAAAGCTAAAGGCTCTGAAGAACCTAGGTAGCAATCTAGAAGTGTTTCTTCCTTGGGAGCCTTGATTTGTTTTAATTGTGACGAGGTTGGACATGTCAAAAGAAATTATAGTAACTGCTACAATCATGGCAAATCTAGACATCTAAGCAAAGAGTGTTTACAACAATTAGATGGGGTAGGACTAGTGGTCATCCTAAAGCTTCATCTCAAAGCTTCCAAGATAGTGGGATGACTTCAATAGGTCACAGTAAGAGTACCATATTGATAACCCAAAAAAAAGTAATTATGCCTTAACAAATCAATCCTTAGATGAGTAGCCTAAAACAATTATAATTTGTTTGTTGGTGCTAGTGTTGTTGATAAGTTGCAAATAGAATTTGAGCCTTTGGAGAATCCTTTAGTTGTTCAAATTGCAGTTTGCCAAAATTTAATTGTCAATGATCTATAAGTTGTTCCCTCTCAAGGCCTAGGACAAGCCTTGGTTTGATAACATTTTAGTAATAAGTTTAGGAGACTACAACATGATCCTTTGGATGGATTGGTTGGTGAAGTAGAATTGCTGGTTAAATTATATGGTAAAAACCCTTTTCCTTCAATCTATTAATGCATGTGACATAACTATTCAAATGAAAAAACAAATGACTAAGTTGAACTTGGTGACTTCTAAGATTTTTAGAAAGTTATGGGAAAAGTGTCATAGTTGTCTTATGGCTATGAATTCTGACCACCAAAGTTACCTCTAAAGTGAAGCATTAAATTCAATAGTGACTTTAAACTTAGTACTAAATCAATTTTCAAGGCACCATATCAAATGCTAAAGTAGTGTTGAAGATTCAAATTCAAAAGCTTCTTAAGAAGGGTTAATTCAACCTAGTGTGTATCCATGTGATGCTCCAATATTTTTTATTAAGAAAAAAAATGGATGATTGAGGTTGTAAATTGATTTAAGGAATTAGCATCCTCTTCTCTGGATTGGTGAGTTATTTCATAAGTTAAGAAAAGCAATGGTATTCCCTAAGATTTATTTCATGTCTAAGCATCATTACATGAGGATCAAGAAAGATGTTTCCAACTCTTTTAAAACCAAATATAGGCATAGGCATTATGAGTTCCTTGAGTAACTTCATGTATTTTAAACTCATGCTAATGATTTAGATGCATTTATGTCTATGATGAAAAGAGTGATGAGGCCTTCTCTAAATAGTAAGAATCTTTCTAAAGAAACAAAAAAGAAAGTTGTGATATTACTTTGTATCTTGACTAGTTACATTCCTATTGCTAAATTCCTCAGCCATGCTCTTCATAGCCCAACACCATATCAAATTAGCATAATATCCTACTCTAGTTGAGCCAACAAACAACATCTCTTTTCAAAAAATATCAACATTAACATGAATTCCTTGCTTAGTAGCCCAACACACAACTAAACTAAAACTAGAATAGCTATATCTGTATCATTTATACCCCCTTTACTAAAAATAAAAGCTTAAGATCATATCTTCTCATGGAAAGGGAAAAAATGCAACATAATGAAAATACTTTTTAAGTTATTTGCTAAAGTTTTTTCTAAATGGAAAACTCAAAAAAAAAAAAGAAAAAAAAAAGATTTAACTAATATATATGATTTCCATGATTTACCTGTATTATGACTAATTTATATCATTTATATTATTTACCTTGACTAGGAAGCAAATGTAAAGGCCTTCTCGTAGCCTTCTTCAATTTGCCGGGTAGTTAACCCCTTGCCCAAAGCCTCACCACCTTAACAAAATAATTTATTTAAAATATAAGAATAAAGTTTGTGGTCAAACTTCATTGTATAAAGTAATATTGATAAGGTTGTTTAACTTTTACAAGATTACATATAAATGACCCGTTCTATTCCCTTCTATTCCAGAAATGATAAGAACTAATATGCTTTCATAGTGAAATGTAGAACTTCTTTTGAAAATAAATTTTTTTTAAAAAAACCTTTTGTCATGGAAATATTCAACTTTACGTTAACCAAATGGTTCCAGCCAGGCTCCGTACTGAGAGCGCAACACAAGCTTAGCAACAATACAACAAAGAAGAACAAGAAAACCAGGGAATGAGGGCAAACAAAACCAGAGAAATTTTTAAAAACACCGATTTCGTAGACAAACATACCAGGGGACAGGCGTTGCAGCAAAGTATGGCTCAGTGGGTCATGTTTTTAAAGCACACAAACGCTTCTAAAGAGTTGCTGCAATGTCATCTCGTGAGCACCACAGTATATAACGTCTTCCACATTTTGTACTGCATTTTCACATTGAATCAAAAAAGACTCCCAATATCATGTTTCCCAGCTTAATCTATTAAAGGATGGTGCTCTCTGATAATGGGCACAAGAAATTACTCTGAATTGTTCAAAATCTTCATGAACATGTCAGAATCGAGCTTAGGTGAACCAAAAGAGCGTCGGTGCTTTGTTTCTTTGGATGCAAGAATAACAAGATGCCTCACAAATATTGGCTCCGAAAACATGCCACTTGACAGAAAACGCCAAACTCTGATATAGAACTTCTGCTTTGGCATTAGGGCAAAAATAGATGGTCATATAATGATACTACAACCAAGGTGATGCTGGCATTCAAATGATTAAATTTGCATAAATAAAACAAAAGGAAATGAAAAGCATATCGGTTTCTGAAAAAAATGTAAAGAGTACAACTATGTTAAATGGTCACCTTCTCATTGTGGTTTTAGATAGCATTCAATGAGTTAAGGAAAAATCAATGTATGCTATATCCCATGAAGGGGGAGAAGAAAACCAGGTAGAAACATATCAGTTCTCAAAACCATGTATTAGACAGTCCTAACCAAAAATAATAGCATCAGATAAATGAGAAATGCCTAAAAATTCAAAACTACAATATCATGTATAACCTGTCATTGAGGTTACAGATCAGCATTCACAGTATGCCTGCGACTTTGGAAGCTAGAAAAATAATGCATTACAGATTACAGGTCAATCACTCTAGAGAGTTTTTGGATGCGGTTCAGCAAAAAGTCTCCTTGCTTGATAGTTGCCTGATAGAGTGCATTTTTGGCATCTGGTCTATTGGTTTCTAGAACACCAGCAACTTTATCTATTTTGCAATGAAGTTTTCCTGCTGCAATGAAACGAGAGAGTTCCCTGCACAGTTTTTTAAAAAAAAACAATAATGAGGAAATAATCATTAATAGGTACCAGAAATAACATGCCAATAGGCATAAATTTTGCATAAATGAAAGCACTTGGTTTCTACAGAGCCAACATGGTATTCTCTCAATTTTTCACATAAATGAAAGAACTTGGTTTCTACAGAGCCAACATGGTACTCTCTCAATTTTTCAAATCATTACTTACATGTCAATAAAATCAACGCTGACACCGAAAGCCTTCGCCATAGCTTCCATGGTCACACTTTTGTATGATTCTAGAAACTGAGAATAGACCACAGTACGAACTTCTCTCATGTAGTAGCGGAAATGCAGGTACAAGTAGCGATCAAATCTTATATCATCTGTCAAGCCCGCTGATAGAGAATATATGCTTTAGATAACAAAGTGGAAATAAAAAACATTATGATTTACATTAGAAATAACGGTAAAATAACTGCAACGATATCATGCAATTATAAAATCTAAGAATCTCAGTAAATACTAGATAAACAAGGCAGTAACATTTCAAATTTAAATCTGTTGCTATGGAATAAGCATATTACCAAATGCAATAAAAAATGATTGATACTGGCAACCATAAAGAGAATTCAAGAAATCTGAAAGGTGTGGAATCTTGCTAATTACAGTCAAGATTTCTGGTGCATCTACAACCTGAAGAACACAAATCAATAATGATAGCGTAAATTGACAAAAAAGCAACACAATCAAAATAACACCTGCAAAGAAAAGAAGAAGATCTCACCTTTTGCTTGAGTGAAACTCTATCCAATGATATGATGCTTGTCAGCACAGTGTAAAATATAAAAGTATCATAAGGGAATAGCTCGTATGTTGTGAATGTTGATATTGAGTCCAAGAACAGTTCTGCAGCTTTGCTGAAATTTCGTGTGGACATACAATAAAGGCCTTCATATACCTTTAAGCGATTCTTCCTCTCCCAATCACCTCCTTCTTCAAACAAACTGGAATATCAAAGGCAATAATTCTGAGTTACAGCTTTTCATAACAAGTTACAAGAAACATGAACAAAACCAGGACTGGTAGCACATTAAAAATTTGGTTTACCTTTTGGCTTTGTCTATTCCTTTTAAAATAAGTTCAAAATCCATGAAGAAAAATCCTAGTTGAAGAGTGTGGAAAACCAAGTCCATCTTTTGTCCTACCGCAACAGTCTTCCCTTCCGTAACCTTGATTTGTTCAAGAGCCTTTTCCTGTTACAAAGGAAAACGTTTTTTTTATTTTAAACCTTGAAGAAATTCCAACATTTTTGAAATAGGTAAACATAGTACTGAGCATTCAAAACAAAAAAGGAAAAGAGACAAAATTAACTGACCCTGTCTGTAATGCGTAAATAGAACAATGATTTCGCAAGATGTGCTTCCCTTACTTCACTTTCACCGAGATTTTCCTCTGCATCGGTAATCCTACAATGATAGAGAAATCGTGGAAATTTTAACCACTGTACAACCTCGATCAGCAGGAAACTTTAACTACTATACAACATTCTAATCCTCAAGCATTGCTCTTTGTCGCACAGATCCAATCATTCAACCATCCACAATTTAATTTTCCTCGAAAATATTTCACCTTTAAAAGACAAAAGAAAACCCTAATGCTTTAAAATATTGGATTAATTGGCAAAAATGCAAGGGAAAAATAAACCTTTCGTCCAGTTTCTTGATCTCCTCGTCGATATTATTGCGCATTGTCTGCAACAGGGCATGGTCCAAGTCCCAGCCCAGCTCTCCACACAAGGACTCGTACAAATTTGCCATATCTGAGAACCCATTGAAGACCTAACTCAGTAAATGGAAAATCTACTCTCGCATCTGTTTCTTGCCTACACAGCATAAACAAAGATAAAAGTTGTAGTGAAACAGAAATTACCATCGGCCTTGATGAGATTGAAGACTTCGTCCTTGATCTGCACCTTCTCGATGTCGGGAACATCGGGGTGTTTGAGGAGGAAAATTTTGTGGGCAAGCACCAACTTAGGCTCTTGTTTCTCCTCTTGAGCATTCATCTTGGCTGATGCCGGAACTCTTCTCAAACCTTACGCTTTCTAAATGTTCTCTCTGCTAAAGGAACTCGTGCACGCCGATGCTACTGCTACTGCTGTTCGGTCCAGCAAAACAATCAATTGACAGGAAGATGTTTCAGGGTATATATTTATCGATCTTGTGAGATTAAAGCCTTGCCGGTTGGGCTACATTGCAATATTCTTTGCGCTAAGGCTTTATACTTTTCGAAAAGCATCAACAGGTTCAAAATTCCGACTTTTCACTCCAAATGAAAAAGTATATTGGTTGGTAAATTTGTTGCTTTGTTCATTAGAATCAAATTTATAAGGTGGAGCTTTCAAATTCAGTTTTGTGATTAGGCTAAGACATCATTGTTATATATACTATATTATGTTATTTAAGTTTATTATATTATAGTATTTTCAAGATGTAGCTACCATAACATATAATACTTTAATAAAAGTTAGGTGAAATGTAAAGATGTTTGAGTATAATTCAAAGTAGCAATCTTTTGGTTATAAAATATTTATTAAATAATCAAATGAAGCTTTATTATGTCTCAAGACCCATAGGATCTATTGGACATACATTACATTTTCATGAAAAATAAAGATAAGACTCTACAAAATGACCAAGTACTAATGGGGGCATCAAAATAAATCATAAAAGCTTTTTGTTGTAACATTATAATGCTATCTCAAATGGATAGTCATAACACAAAAAACCTCACCTTTGATCAACAATGCAACCTCCAAATAAGGTCCTATCCCCTTAGTTTGGCAAAAGATTACCTATAAAACATGAGATCCATTGTCTGATTTATCAAAGAAAAGTGCAAGGTATCTTCATGGGCTGAATTAGGGGGGCTTTGTCTTTTAAGGATGTCAAGTATTTTGGTGAATTAACCATGTTTATTATCATCATGAAAAGTTAATGAAATTCTCCACTACTCCCTACTAAAACAATCCTTTACATGTGTCCTTGAACCTTGGCACAATAGGATGATTGCTTTAGAAAAAACTTCCCCAATCATTTTGGAATGAACTTATCCTACTGATGAGTGGCGAGGTACCCCTACGCCCAATAATGCGAATCACGAGCGTTTACACGCGACTCGGTTGAATTCTGTAAACTATAAGCACTTTGCATACACCAAACCCTAACTAGCAAAACCTTGTGTTAAAACAATCGTTGTCTTCCCAACCTTACTTGTGGTGTTCTAATGCGATGGTTAAGTGAAATTGAGGCAAATGATTTTTATGGCTTTTCTCTTTATCTTCCTAAGTCTAATTCTTGAAATGAAATGTAAGGAATGGAATATTACATAATCTATAATTATCCTAATCTATATCTTAACTTTTCCTAGCATAAGTATCCGATCCCATCTTCCGTGCACATCCTGAGCATCCCCTAACTGCTACTGGGCTACTAGATGTTAAGCATCACTGGGTTGCCAAGTGTTGGGTTTATGTTCGAGATGGTCGTACTTATGGTTTGCTACAAGCTATAAAAAAGCGATGACGATTAAAGTGATAACAATGAAAACTTAAAGAATTATTAAATCATAGAAATATTAAACTATTAAATGCTCAAATGATTAAGTCCAATTGCTACAAGGAATGCTTGAAAAGCTCGTCTTTATTACTGGTCACACCAATGGGCTTAGGTACATTAGTGCTCAAATAAAGAGCTGGACACCTTTCTCACACCTGCTGTGGGCACTTGGAAAATATTCTAACTCTTGTGGAAACAAACTACAAGAGCTTTGCTACAACTGCCAACAAGATACCTAAGTGTGGCAGAAGCACACTTATTTATAGGCTAGAATAGGCGCTGCGTAAACGAGGCCACATAGACACCAATCAATGCATCGACTGCTTAGCACTTCATCATACCCCCATGACTAAGTAAAAACTTGTCCTCGAGTTTCATTACAATTTGGAAGGTATGAAGTTCTTATTACAACACACATGACACGGCACACATGACACAACACCAACTTTACTGACGCACCAAGTGCCCGAGTGTACAGAGAAGAACAAATTACAAAATGGTGGTGTTCAGAGACAAAATTGAACACCTCGACGATCCTAGATTCTCTATTGTGTTGAAAGATGCAAAAATTGCTAAAGAAGATCACACCGTCCTTGGTGGTGTTGGTTCTAACGAACCTTCACCAGCCTCTAGTGCATGTGGCAGTGATGACGCGGACAACGGTTAACCTGCAGCAACTGCAACTTCGGGAGGCAATCGGAAAGCCTCCAAAAGAGCCCTCATTTTTTCTTCCTTGCTTCTGGGATTGTTCACTGTCCAAGCAGCTTCGCCAATGTGTGCCAAGACTGAAACCTCCCAAGGGCATGGAAGTGTAGGGAAGAGTTCTTTCAGATTGATAAACTAGGCCGCGAACTGTTTTCGTTTGATGTCGAACACTCGGATTGATGTCTGTAGCTGCTGGTAGTCATTCATTCGTCGGGCCAAGTTCTCAATGATTGCACATTGCCCTTCAAAATACGTGCGGAGAACCTCGAGTTCTGCATTTTTTGTTTCCAATTTTTGTTTTTTCACTTTATGCACTTGGAACTCGCCCTCGTATAAAGAATACAAGGTGGCCACTTGCTTTTCTAGGTCAGACCATAGTCTTCCAGCTGTTAGCATAGTTAGGTTTGCATAGCAAAGGTTGGCCAATTCCATGTACTTTATCATTTCTTCAACTTGCAATTCCTTGAGGTGGATCTTAGCCTAGTTGTAGGCGTTTAATCCATCAAAGATGGGTTGCCACACCTCGCCTCCTTCTCAGAGCTGTTGGAGCGCTTGGTTCAATTTGGCCTTTGTGACTTGAATTTGCTTTTCATTGACTTCCTTTTGCAATCCCACTTGGTCCTTGTAATGGTTTTTAACTTTTTCAAACTTAAGGGCCTCATTTTTCCAAGCGGCAATTTCGATGGCTGATTTTTGTTGCAAGGCTCAAACCTCCTTCATAGATAGATTTCGATTTCTGGCAGCCAACCTCCTCACATCAGCATTCACTCTGCTAGCTCCTCCTGCTATTGGTGGATAAAGCTTTTCATGTGCTAATTTTCAATACCAACATTGCACAGGCGATGAACTTCTGTGGTCAACCTGACATTCTCCTGGCGAACCTCTGCCAAGTTCTTATTTAAATGGTATGCATGAGCGTCTGTCAAAGACTTATCAAAGATCATTGACTCTTGCTCACNCTTGGGCAACTTCTGTTGCTAAGTGTTGATAATTTGCTTGAGCTACTTTGAGTTGCCCCTCCAAGATGAGGCTCTTACCCCTTACTGAGAGTAGCTCTGACTAGGTTGCAGTGATGTTATCTAGAAGATCAAATACATCTGGAAGTGGTTGCCTGGTTCCCACTAGTCGGTCCAACAATTCTTCATGTTGGCCTACATCGATCCTGCTATATGAAGTCCCTGCAGATTCCTGTACATCTTCAAGTCCATGTACATCTGGTATAGGTGTCGCCGGTGCATTAAGGGTCGTAGTAATCATGTTAGCAACCACTTCAGCTGTAATTTCCTATCCCTGGTGCTGCATCACCAGGACTGTCACCCCCTCTCCATCCTCTAAGCGTATCAAAAAATTAGCGACATTTCCTAAAATTTCAAGAAATAACTGTTGGGTGGATACCGTTACTTCTCGGACACTAGGATTAGTTCTTGCAGGTACGTGTGTTCGGGCGATAGAGAACATCGGCCCTGCTCTCTCTAGCAGACTTACTGATTGAGCCACTTGCTCTAGATGGCTCATTGTAGGGCGATAGACTGAAGGGTCTTCTCCTCCATCGGTCCCTATAGGTTGCTCTTGTTGGCTTAAGAGCGATTATCAGATCTCGTGTATATGTTTTGTGATTGTTTGCAAACCCGGCCTCATTGTTTGCACAAGCAGTGGAGGTGGTTGCTACTCTTCCTCAGTTCGTGTGGTGGTCGAAGTCTTATCTTTCATCATCTCCCACCATGAGGCAATCGGAGCATGTCGAAGTGTATCATTGGTGTATCGTGATATCCCTGCCTGTTTGCATAATTTCTTGATTAAACAGGGAAAGGGTAGATCCCACCTTCCACGTTTGCTTTTAGCAAATCTTTTCTCTAAAAACAACAACTGTGGAAGGCTCATTGGGAATTTTTCACTGAGAGCGGCACATGCACGAGCAAAGAAGGCAGTGATCTTGTTGGGTCTTACTGTTGGATTCAAATGGTAAGATGCAATTTTTGAATATACCCTCTCTACAATGGTCAAAGTGCTGAACTCTTTGCAATTCACCCCATAGCATTGCCTAATCTACTCTCCTTTTACCTTGGGATCTGCTTGCTTAGGAATCTTTGCCACATCAACTCCGGTCTCTAGCAACCCTAGAGCTTATGTGATCGCTTTCACAGAGTATGAGACATAGATGTCCTTAATTCTTACTCTAGACCTCGGCTGCCGATTTGTCCAAAAGAGATAAGTTTCTCCTAAATACCATTCACCACTAGATGTGATGATTGGCCACATATGAGAGTTTTGCAATTGGAGCTTCACATCTTCTAGTGCATTCTCAAGAAATGGTCCAAAGTTCAACTCTTGCAGGACCATTCGTTACATCTCCCTTGGCCTAATAGCGTTAAGACATGCCTGGGTCAAGGTGACCTCAAGCTATGGCACTATCGTCGGAGTCTCATTCCCTTGCGATTGTTCGTTGGGGATCTCCTCTTCAGGAATATGATGAATAGATTCCACATCGGGTCCTTCGTGGAGGGGGCTAGTTGCATGGGAGCCCTTCGTGTGCACTAGGTGTCACACACCTCATCCTCTTCCCATTCTTGGTCGCTTGTCCCTTGGTTGTGATGGTCCTTCTCCCCTTGGATGCCTTAGTTTCGGTGCCATCTGTAATCAAACATAACCATTAATTAAATTATGCACAAGTTGCTCAAAATGGCCCTCATACACCTTCTTAGTTTGACTAAGTTATGGTGCTGGCACGTGCATCCCATTAAATTTCCTAGGGTATCAGTTGATGATTTAGAAACAAAAACAATGATGTATGAGTTGTAGGTTAAACTGTTGTTTTTTCTTTTGTCTCCTAAGAGGTGTTAAGTCTTTAATAATTGTAAGTTAATTAATTAATTTTTCTATAGACCTCACCCCCCACGACTGAGAGCATACCTCTGGTTGCAAAAGAGGGAAAGGATAGGTTGATTAGGACGCACGGTAGACAACGTAAGTACTTGAAAGAAGAGGTGTGGCAGAAAAATTGAAAAACTCCCCCCTAATTTGTGTGGAAAATGAGCAAAGATACATGGCGCAACAGGGGTATATATAGAGGTTTTGCACTACGTCGATGGGGCCGCGTATATGCAGGGGGCTATGTATATGGGGCCTAGTTGACGCAAGGGTTTTGTGAGCGTTGACCAATGTTGACCATACAAATAAAAGCTTGAAAAATTGATTTAAAATGCTAAATTGGGATGGTTTAAGAGCTTGAGAGACCAAGGACTCGGTTGAAAGAAAGAGGAAGGTAAGTGGGGCGAGAAAAAGAGTCAAAAGTAGGAGAATGTTGTGAGAAAGACTCTGTGAAGAAGAATTCAAGCGATGGGTAGCACGAAAATAATCAACCAACAAAATCAAGAGGATGGGAGACTAACAAACAGAACCAGGGATATGCAAGTGGGTCCTCCCCATAGCAGGCAATAGCCTTAGTAGCCCTTGCATATCGTCAACACCGGAGTCCTTGGGCCCCGGAGTCAAGGAACGGAGACCGCAAGTTAATATTCTCATCTAGGAGAACCCGCTGAAGCATTATGAGTTCATGGAAGTCATGACAAACCATCAAAACATAAGATGGACAATGAGGTGAGTCATGGAGAGAAATGGGTGAAGAGGTAGGAGTGGGAATTGGAATTTCGGTTATCGGTCACATGAAACCCCATGTGAGATTGTGGTTAAGTGACCCGGTAGGACCTTTCCCGAGTTCAGACCCAAAACCAACCACATACAATGACATCGCAGCAACATGCGAAGACTCGTCCACCCCTAAGAGAATAGGAATGCACCCACAAAAAACCACCACTCCAACATGCGTGAGAGGAAGGAAGTGAAATGGGGCTAAGTTAGAGGGGACGAAGCAAGTCCCATAACTAGTGCTTGTGGCCCGTGAGAGGTAGTCTAAGGGGTGTGCTTTGAATCCCCACATAGTTATGATTTTATTTTTATTTTTATTTCATGGGAACCACACCATGAAAAGACCCATGCAGGTTTGCATGCATCTGACCAAGGGCTGTGCTTTGAATCCTCATACATTTTTTTTTATTTTTTTGCGATGAGGACCACACCATGCAAGGTCAAATTGCCAAGGAGCTTCCTTGTATAAAAGGACTTGGAGTGGTAGGAAATCCATGAGGACACTTTTGCAAACCAGGGAATAGAAAAGTACAATGAATGTTGCATTCCCCTTGAAGTCACACCCGATTCAAACCATTGGATCATCCCCAAGTCTGGGAACTACACAAGTCACACATTAATTAAAATGTTTTTAAGTGAAGGGGGTGTGCATGTTTCCAAAGGGTAGAAAACCATGGAGTGGATGAATGGGTGGATGACGCGGGCTCACTGCCAGTGTTATGAGATGAAAGTATACGTAAATTCCAAGAATAACAATGCGAGGGCAGGAATGAGATAGAATAGGAAGACCATTTTACATGACCCATCGCAACGAAAACCAATTGCACCACACATCTAATGATAATAAGATGATTTATTAGTAACCAACTAGAAATTAAACACACACACACATACACACACACACACACACACACACAGAAATAAGCAAACAAAGAAACAAAAAAGTAATTAAAGAAAGAAAAATTGAGTAAGAATTGGCAAACATACAAACGATGTTGGAAAACAAAAAAAGTGTAAAACAAAAAAGTTTCAAAAAATAGTGAGGAGCTTAGTAGAGTGGATTAGCATGGCGAACGGTCTCCCCCACAACTAGGCTAGGAGGAGGAGACTCGAAAAATGGAATAAGGCTATCCCGGTGATGATAAGGCAGTAGCACTGGTTTGATGGAGTTCACGGAAAGGTTTTAATTGTTGCCTATTGACCAACTGTGTTCTCATGGGGTCCTCAGGTTTGTGTATAAGAAAGGCCCTAAATGGGAAGGTTTTGGAGATAATATAGGGTCCCTCCCACAACGTTTGAAACTTGGTACGTTGCGATACGTGTGTGGGGTTCCAGTAGAGTACCTTATCTCCACATTGAAATGCTACCTGCCAAATCCTAAGATCATGACGTTTCTTATTATAGGCCTTGTGTATCTCATTTGCTGATAGGGCTACTAATCGATTCTCATTTAGCACACTTAAGTTGATAAGTCGTTTGCGTTGTGCTAGGGGTAGGTCAAGATCCAAGTCACTGGCTGTAGATAGTGTCTAGAGTTCAGCTTGGATTGGAAGTTTTGGTAGCTTATCATACACTAACTCATAAGGGGAGTAACCTATAGGAAGTTTCCAGGTGGAGTGATAGGCCTAGAGGGCATCATTAAGTTTGGTGCTCTAGTCCCTCCTATATTTACTGATGGTTCAAGTGAGGATTTTGGTAATCTCCCTATTGGTAACTTCAGCTTGCTCGTTCGCTTGGGGGTGATAAGGTGTTGTAAATTTATGAGTGACCCCCAAGTGTTGCATGAGTTTACGAAAAGTGATGCTTGTGAAATGTGTTCCATTGTCTGAGATGAGTGCACATGGCACTCCAAACCTGTTTACGATTTGTTGTTGGACAAATCGTGCAGTGGTGTTTGAGGAACAGTTGATGATGACTGCGCCTCTACCCACTTTGTGCAATAATCAACAGCAACGATGATGTATGCCTTCCTGTTGGACATGGGTGTGATGGGACCCATGAAGTCGATGCCCCAAATGTCGAAGGGCTCCAGTGGTTGGATCCACTGTTGAGGGTCCTCCATTTGTGCAATCATCCCACCATCTTTCTAACATCGTTCACAGGAGAAAGTGAACCATTGGGCATCCTTGAAGAGTGTAGGCCAGTAATATCCTGTAAGCAGGATCTTAATGGTTGTGCATCATCCAGCATAGTGGACCCCATAAGGGCCCTCGTGAGCATCTTGGAGGACACGTAGTGTGTCATCATTAGGGATGTACCATCAAACTAGGCCATCTGCACACACCTTATAAAGGTGGTTGTTGATTTCCATGAAGTGCTTGGCCTTATGGAGAAACTGTTATTTCTACCGATGGTCCCACTCCTTTGGCAATTCCTGGGTTGTGAGATAGGTGAGGATGTGGCTGAACCAAGGTAATTCTTTGGGCACCTATGTATCGATTGCTCCCGCCAAGAGGAGTTCATCTAGAAATTGGTTAGAGAGTGGCTCCTCCTCTTCTACATTATCCCATCACAACTGAGACAAGTGGTTAGCAAACACATTCTCAGTTCCCTTCCGGTCTACCATAGTGAGGTCAACTTCCTGAAGAATCACCAGCCACTGTATGATATGGGGGCTCACTGTTGGTTTATTCATCAGCAACCAGATGGCACTATGGTCAGTATGCATGAACACCTTGTATCTGAGCACATAGTGTCAAAATTTTTCCAAGGCAAACACCACCACCATTAACTCTTTTTCGGTGGTGGTGTAATTAAGTTGAGCACCCACAATGCTACGGCTTGCACAGTGAACATAGTATGGGTGTTTCTGGTCATCCCACTATGTAAGCACAAATCCCAACACATAGTTGGATGCATCCGTCATGATGTGGAAGGGTCTAGACCAATTAGGTGCTTGTAGAATTAGAGTTTCTATGAGTTTTTGTTTAAGCGTTTGGAATGCAGATTCACATTCCCTAGTCCAGACAAATGGAGCATCTTTCTTTGTGAGCTCCACCAACGGCTTGGCAATCTTTGAGAAATTTTCAATGAAGTGCTGATAGTAACCAGTGTAACCAAGGAATGACCGAACATCTTTTATAGTGCTTAGTTGACTGGTGATTCCTTGGATGAACCTAATCTTTTTAGGATCCATGCTATTCCCTGCTTATGAAATACGATGCCCCAGAACAGTGCCCTCTTGGACCATTAAGTGGCTCTTTTGCCAATTGAGCCATAGATTAGTTTCCACACATCTTTTTAGAACTTGCTCAAGGTGGTCCAAGGCTTGGTCAAACATGGCTTCATAGGTAGAGAAGTCATCCATGAATACTTCTACCCCATTGCCAATTTGCTACTAGAAGATGCTGAGGACAAGGTGTTGGAAAGTGATAGGCGCATTACACAGGCCAAAGGGCATCTTTTTGTATGCAAAAGTCCCCTAGGGACTTGTAAATGTTGTTTTGGCCTGGTCTTTTAGCATGATTTGGATTTGGTTATAGCCATTATAACCATCCAAAAAGCTATAATAACAATGCCTTGTGATGGTATCCAACACCTTGTCCACAAATGGGAGTGGGAAGTGATCCTTGAAGGTAGCCAAGTTGAGCAATTGAAAATCTATACAGACCCTCCATTTGCCATCCTTCTTTGGCATAATAATGAGTGGGCTAACCCAGTCACTATCTATAATGGAGTAGATGAACCTCGCTTTCAGCAACTGTTCAATTTCATCTTTGACAACCTGGTTCAATTTGGGGTTCAACCACCTTTATGGTTATCACGTGGCTTCATGGAAGGGTCAATATAAATTCAATGTTGGCAAACCCTAAGATCAACCCCTGTTAATTCAAGATATGACCACACAAAAGCAGCATCCCATTTGTTTACCACCTTCAGCAACTTCTTCTTTTGTTCAGGAGCGAGGGTGGCATTGATAATTACTAGTTTCCCATTCTGCAAAAATGCATATTATAAGTGGGCCAGTAAAGATTTGAGTTCCAGGGGCTCTTGTTTAAAACTTGCAGGGATTTGCAACTTTCCCCAATCATCACGGTCATCAACAGTGAATACTTGTTGATGAACCTCTTCCAAATCATCCATGCTCTCGACATAGGTGTGTACAAGCCCCTCAGATGGTTCCATGCATAAGGTGCTACTAGTAGGGTCAAGGGTCAGCCACTGGGTGCCTTCTTGATTTGTGGCTGTTGCGAATAGACATTGTTGAACCTGCGATTCCTTGGTACATCGACTGCATGCTTGAATAGATGTCCACTTAGTGGACCATAGCTGCTGTAGATAGTTGCACCCAGAGTCACTATACGTAATGCATGGAACACACTTATTCTCAATCTTTCCAAAAGAATTTTCCTTTGAAATTTCAAGGGAAAGATCTCGAAGTCCTAATCTTGCATCCACCTTGCTCAGCCAGGCTCTTCCCATTATTATTGGAAATTTTCCCTTGCAATTCTCAACACGAATGACAAGGAGGTTGGTAGGATAGGACCACCCACAAACGATGGTCACAATGTCTTCTACTAATCCTAAGGGTATAGTAATGGATTGGTCTGCCAACTCGAGTTGAATGATACTCTTCTTTAACGGGGATAGGTTCCAAGTCTTGTACATGTAATGTGAAATCAAGTTGACTCCTGACCCTGAATCCAGAAGAGCTTTACATGGCTCATTTCCTGCCACTTGAAGATAGAGGAGGGGGCTTCCTGGATTAGTCAATTTTCGAGGAAGATGGCCTACCTTTATCCAGTCCATCATAGCGTGTGTGAGCATGATGGTTTGTATGTTGGAGGACGTTTGGTTTGAAGGCTGCTCGAAGGGTGGAATAGTGGAGGCGATTGGAGGCTCAGAGGTAATAGCCACAGGTGTGTGTGAGGGTATGTTTGGGTTATTGGGCTAGAAAAAGGGATGTTTCTGTGGTTTTTCTTCCTATCCACTCGGCTAAGGAGCCGGTTGTAAGTTGACAGCCCTCATAGCATTATGTTGCTGTTGCTATGGCTGTGGTGGTATTTTCCCCTACATAGGTGGAGCAGGTGGTAGCTGAGTGGGATGTTGTTGAGTAGGGACATCAGGAGAAGGTGATGGAGGATAGTAGAGATGTGGGTTCTCCCCCCTAGGTGATGGAGATTATGCTTGGAAGTATTCTAGGGGATGGTAATGATTTTGAAAGGTTGCATGATTAGAAGTGTCCCGTGGGGAGACAGGTTGCTAAACATAGTACCCATAGGGATCTGGCTGTCGATAAGGGTACTTCTGCCTTGGAGGTGGCATCCCCCATGATTGTGGGTGCTATCATTGCTGAAAATATTCGTAAGGTTGTGGTGGTGCTCCACTTGGATAATATCCTTGCTGCTGGTGAAACTGCCTGGGATTACCTTGTGGGTAAGGCAACCTTTGGGGTGTTTGCCTCTTTGCCAAGCGAGGATTCAACGCATACACCCCAAACTCTTGTAGATGTGACACTACGGGACAACACCCTTAGGATGTTTGTATTGGCATATGTCACATTCATCATGTCCTTCTGTATCAGAGTCTACAACCTATTCTGCTATAGCAAGTTTGCCCTTAACTTTATGGTGGGCATGTTCAGCTTCCTTCCTCCTATGCTGATCATGATCATTAATTTGCTCTTTGGATTCCTTTGTGATTTTTAGAACACTTTGAAATTTTTCATCCAAAGAGTCCCACATCTTGTCAACCTTCGCCGATATTTCTAAAGAAAATTTTTGTAGGGGCAAGGTTTTATGGTTCACCGCTGCATCCAATGGTGATTCCTCCTCATCTTCACAAAATCGAACTTCCCTCTTTTTGATGGAGGGATCCTGATTATACTCCTCTGCACTCTCTTTTTTCCTAAGTTCCCCCTCTTCTTTAGTCATTTACTCAATTAAGCGATGCAGTTAATGGACCCTTAGCTTCAATAGTCATCCTTGGGCGTACATGCCAAGGGTCTTTTTGGTTTCAAAGCGAAGCCCATCAATGATATGGCAAAGCTATGCCCGTTGAGAGTAGCCATGACTAGGGCATCAATGTAATAATGAGTAGTATTTGCTCATGGATGCATCCAAGGGTTCATGACCACCTTGCTTCCACCCTTGGATTTGATGTCTCAGGTTAGCCACTCTGGAGTAGGTTTGATACTTGTTGTTGAAGATTTCTAGCATCGTACTCCATCTCCTGATTGATTCCAGCTCTAAAGACTAGTACTAGCTTTTTGCTTCTTTGATGAGTATGCGAGGGAACAACTTAAGTTTTTACTAATCATTATCAATGTTCTGCAAGGTGCAAGCATCATGAAATGCTTGCAAGTAAGTATATGGATCACAATTATATCCCCCTTCAAATCTGGGGATGTTGTTCATATCAATGTGCTTGATCCAGCTATCTTTCAGGTGCCTATTGGGTATTTGAACTACCTCGGCAATATTGAGCATACTTCGAGTAGCCAAAAATGGTTCATCCAAGTCATAGTCCTGCTGAAGGTCACGATGTCTGTGACAATTTCAGCTACCTCTCCTTTCATGATGGTGAGACTCGCATGATTTGTCACACCCTCCCTCACCTCATTCCCTTCGGTCCTTATGACCACCCTCACCCCGATCCTTTCTACCACGGTTATGATCGGAATCAGAACTGGATGAAGGTAGAGTAGAGTGAGACGATGGAGAAGAGGGAGAGGAATCGCCACCACCCTGGTGTCAATCTCCCCCTCTACTATGATAAAAACCTTGATCTTCATGCCCATCTTTACTTGTGCCATGACCTCTCCTGCATGATCCCCCATCCTCTTGGGGATCCCGGTCACTTGGTTGCTTGTTTTGAATGATGGAATGAATGATTTGATGCCTTAGAGGAAGTTTGGTTGAATGGGAGTAATGAAAGACAAGTTCCTCATCATCTTGTAGTCTTTGCAAGAATAAGGGGTTACTGAACTGTTTCCCCTTCATGTGTTCATACCGTTCTGCCTGCTGCTGGTCTCGTACACGTTGTGCCTCAGTTGGACGATAGTCCCGGTAGTCATGATCCTCCATGATGTACTCCACACCGCGGTCTTGAATGCCTAGTTTGGCAAGATTGTGAAACAACATTCCAAGAGACGATCAGTCAGGCGGTAATATGATGTTGCCCTCCATGTCCCATCAACGCAAATGCTCATCTTGATGTAGGATAAAGGTGAAATCGAGAACATATTCATTTGGATGCATGTATACCACCTGACATTCTTGTGGCACCAATGGGTTGGATCCATCTCGCCTGTGAGAAGAAGACATTTTAGACGTTAGACAATCCATTGATGGGTGTACCTTACTTTTTACTTAGACCACCTAGCGTGCGTAAATTTTACTATCCTAGATTCGTTCCAACGATGTGAATGATAATTTTGCTAAGGTTAGATGGTGCATGTAAGACTAACAGTCCCTAGCAACGACGCCAATGATGAGTGGTGAGGTACCCCTACATCCAACCATGCGAATCACGGGCATTCACATGCAACTCGGTTGAATTCCATAAACTATAAACACTTTGCATACACCAAACCCTAACCAACAAAGCCTTGTGTTAGAATGATCATTGTCTTCCCAACCTCACTTATGGTGTTCTGATGCAATGGTTAAGTGAGATTGAGGCAAATGATTTTTATGGCTTTTCTCTTTATCTTCCTAAGTCTAATTCTTGAAATGAAATGTAAGGAATGGAATATTACGTAATCCATAATTATCCTAATCTATCTCTTAACTTTTCCTAGCATAAGTATCTGATCCCATCTTTCGTGCACATCCTAAGCATCCCCTAACCACTACTAGGTTACCAAACGTTAAGCGTCATTGGGTTGCCAAGTGTTGGGTTTACATTCGAGATGGTCGTACTTATGGTTTGTTACAAGCTATAAAAGAGTGATGATGATTAAAGTGATAACAATGAAAACTTAAGGAATTATTAAAGCATAGAAATATTAAAATATTAAATGCTCAAATGACTAAGTCCAATTGCTGCAAGGAATGCTTGAAAAGCTCGTCTTTATTGTCGGTCACACCAATGGGCTCAGGTACATTAGTGCTTGAATAAAGAGTTGGACACCTTTCTCACACTTGTTATGGGCACTTGGAAAATATTCTAACTCTCGCAGAAACAAACCGCAAGAGCTTTGCTACAACTGCCAACCTAAGTGTGGCGGAAGCACACTTATTTATAGGCTAGAAAAGGCGCTGCGTAAACGAGGCCACGTAGACGCATGGATAGATGCGTCGATGGGGTTGCGTTGACGCAGTTGTGTATACGAGGCCCCATATACGCGGCCCAGTCAACACATCAACTGCTTAGCACTTCATCACCTACCGAAACACCTTCCATTGGAATGTCTACTTCCCCAAATTCCCAACACCCAAATGATTGAAGAAAAAGTCCATCATTTCCCAATGGTTTTTTATATCTCTGAGGCTCTAGTTAGGCAAGTCCACAAATTAGGATAGCACATTTGGAGACAACTGATCCAAGGCTTGTTCGCATGGAACCAAACTTCCCAAGCTAGTTTAGTAGCTAGAATGCAAGCCTGCCTCCTCAAATCCCGAAGCCCACAACTACTTGCATTAACTAGGATAGCCACCTTATCCCAAGCAATCAAATGAAATTAGCGACACTCTTTCCCATCAAACCAAAGTAAATGCCTCACAATTTGATTGACTTGTAATATAAATTAGGCTGGCGAATTGAAAACTAATGCACTATAAATGGAAATGCTTAAGAGGATAGATTTAGCTAGAGTCAACTTACTTGCAGAAGACAGAAATCTATCTTTCTAAGAGGTCAACTTCTTTTGTCTCTTTCCCAACACTTCCTCCCAATTGTTAACTGATTTCTGTTTGCAGAAATGAGGCTGCCTTAGATAGGTAGTTGTGAGTGAGCCAAAAATACACCCAAAAATATGCCTAATATGCTCAAATCTTTCTATTGAGCACTCCATAGGGAAAAGCTTTGTCTTGTTCCAATTAACTTCAAGCTTTATTGACTGACAAAATCCATCTAACACCTGCATCATCTTTCTAGCCTCAAGAACAAATGCCAAGGAAAAAATCATTGCGTCATTTGCATACTAAAGAGTACAAAGGTTTCAGGGAAACAAGGATGTGACATTCAACTTTTTGATCTATCTACAGAGGTTATTGACAACAATAACAAAGAGATATGGTGATCAAGGATCACCTTGCTGAAGGCCCTACTGTAGGCAAAATTGCTGAGATATCTACCCATTCCGATAAACTTGGAATCTAGCTGTAAAAAGCATGAACCTGATCATGTTATAGAACCCCTACAAAACCCCAACTCCTTCAGGGTGACAATTAAGGCATCCTAGTCTGACTTAGCATATGCTTTTAATAATTCAGGTTTGAGAAAATCTCTTATTTCTAAGTGTCAGCCCAATGCAAAGCCTTATTTGTCACAATGACACTATCATTAATGTTTCTCCCAAAGATGAATCCCAATCCATCTGCCTCTATGATATTAGTAGCAAGGGCTTTAGGCAATTCACCAAAAGCATGAAAAAAGTTTTATAAAAATTATTGCAAATAGTGATAGACTTGCAATCCCCTGAGGATTGCACCTCCTTTATCTTGCGTAGTAAGACAATGAAGTTATTATTCTAGGCTTTGTGAAAAGTACCATACTTAAATCCTACTTGTAAAAGACCCTAAAAATCCTTTCTAGTGACATCCCAATAAGCTTTGATGCATTCAAAGTTATAGTTGTCTAGGCCAAGTGTCTTGTGATTTGGTGCCTCAACCACTATTGAACGAATCTCCTTTCTAAAGAGTCTTCTGTGTAAGAACTCATTATTAATAGGGGAAACCAAGTAGGAGAGCATGCCTTCCAATATTCTAGGATTGTTTTCATTTTGATTATACATACAGATTACAAAAATAGGTAACCGCAACTTGGAGATCATCTTGGACATCTAGGGAGAATTTGATCAAGGGCATCTTTTGATTTCTAGGATTTGCAATCATATTGAAGTAGGTAGAATTTTGATCTCCTTTCTTTAGCCACCTCTTCTTGGAGCATTGTTTTTAGTAGACCTCCTCCTCATGAGCCAACATTCTCACCTAGTTCTCTACTGTGACTAGATTTTGCATAATAGGGTCTTTTAGCTATGTTAACACTAAGTGTTAGCCTAGTGATAAGGGTCTTAGCACATAAAGTCTCATTGAACATACTAAAAATTTCAATTTCAATAAAATTGTTTTTAGATTTTTTATTTTAAAAAAAGGTTTCTTGCTATGAAATTCACTTAATATAGAGAGAGAGAGAGTAAAATTTGGCAATCGGATAACCGAACATGCTATGTCGAACATTAAAAGAGAAAAATCAATGTCCACGTATCTTGAATTCCAGGCTCCGAATTTTTTTTTCGTAAGTCAAATTGGACAATCGCATAGCCGAACATGTTCTGTCTAAGATGTGTATATCTTGAATTGAGTACATTAAAAGAGAAAATCAACGGTTAAAAATGTAGCAGAAAATAATAAATGCTTAATCCTATAGACATGATACAACATGTATCCATGGTTAATGGTTTCAGTATTTCAATGCATACAGCATCTGCCTATTCACAATTAACATACGCACGAAGGCACACCAGCAAAGATAAAACACATAAGGTAATGCCTAGCAAAAAATTTTTACTTCGGAACAAGGTCTTACAGTGGAAATTAGCACAAAATTGCATTTCGCTTTGCAACTTCAAAAAAATGGCGCAAGTTAATCCAGTTTCATTGGATGCTTTTGCCACAATAGTCAATGAAAATGAAAATGAAGGTGAGTTTCAAACATTTATCAGCCTCCTGCATCTTTTGTTTTTCTTCCAATGTTCTCTACATGTTCCCATTCATTGTTTTGGGTTTGCTTCCAATGCTCTCTTCGTTCTTAGTTCAGGAATGTTCTAAATGCCTCAGGGGCTTTAGCCTAAGATCATGGATAAAGGCTACTTCCATTTTCTTAAATGTTCTTTTGCTTCCATTGCTTTAATAGGAATTTAATTTGTCCAGTGGTTGAAACCATTGCATTCCCTTCATTGAATTTTCAGCCAGAAGAGGAAGGAAATCTTCGGTTACTGGTATTTTAGGCAACTCACAAAATGATGGCATTATTGATTTTTTTTTTTTCAAATTTGGAACCATAAAATCTGTCAACAAATGCTTATAAACAACTCCGTGAAGGGCGCTTATAAACAACTCCGTGATGTGGCCCTGCTGGTTTTTTCTCAAACAATGTCTATACGGAACCATAAAAAACATTGTGAAAACACCTACAATGATGTATTAAGTTGAAATAAGGGACATTGATTTAGCTAGGTGGTTAAGAACCGCAAAGCTTAAGACCTCTTCACACAAGAAATGAAACACTTTCTATATATTTTGTAAGATAACTCCTACCCCACAACCCTCCCTTTACCCATCTCCCTACATCATGCACTTCCTTCTTTTTTTCTTGTTTTTTGGTTTTTAAATTATAAATAGGTTTGTAGGGTAGTTATTTTTGAGTATAAAGTTAATAATGAAGTGTCAAAGTGTCGTGTCAACGGGCCCTTGTTGACGTGGCCTTGTCACAAGTCCCATCTACTTGGTGTTGCCCCATCAACAGGGTTGCGCCGACGTAGCATTTGATGCGTTTATGGGATCCCATCGACATAGATGCACAATAAAGTCTATAAATACGTGTTTACTAACTATGTTTATGGGAGGTCAAGTCATAGTTGTAGTAGAGCTCTTGTAGTTTTGTCATTTGAGAGTTGGAATATTTCTCAAGTGCCCATAGTAGGAGTCAGAAAGTGTACAGATCTTTATTTGAGCACTAATATACTTGAGCACACTAGTGTGAATGACAATAAAGACGAGCCTTTTGATCAAACCTTGCAGCACTTAGAATAGATTAATGATTTATTTCTGCATTTATGGTTTTCATTAATTATGCAATTAATTAAGCTAAACTAGACTTTAATTGATTAATTAATTAAGCTAAATAGATTAAACACATAAGTACGACCACTTTGAACATAAACACATATTCTCTTGGTAACCCCAACAACATTATTGCTTGGTTTGTCTAGTAGCATAGCGCTTGGTAATCCTAGTACGTGGGTTCAAGACATGTACAGAAAGTGGGACCAGACACTTATGTTAGGATTAGTTAGAGATTAGTTAATTAGTTAAATTAAATTAGCTATTAAATTACTTCATTTCTCTATTTTAAGCACCAAAAGCATAAAACATAAAATAATAAAAATTATATGCCTCAATTACACTTAACCATACCTCTGTACATCACAAGTGTAATTGGGAAGACAACGAATGATTGTTAGGGCAAAATTCACTTCCTAGAGACTAGTTTATTGAAAGACATAGAGTCCATGGAATTTGACTAAATCATGTGTGAACACTTCGTGATTCATATGGTTGAGTGTAGGGGTACTCGACTGCTCATCATTGGTGCCGTTGCTAAGGACTCTTTTTGTTTGAAATGTGCACTATCTAAGTTTAGTAAACATCATTAACATCATTAGATAAACCTTAAGGTCAAAATCATTCTCACAATAAATATAATCACACAAGCACATTGATATCTTATTTGTATTGCAAAATGTCTTCTTCTTACAAGCATGATGATACTAAATCACCAGTCCCTCAAAAATGCAAGGTGGTGTATACTCATCCAGATGAATATGTGCCTAATTTACTTTCATCTTGCATCAAGATAAACAACTACAATTTCGAGATATGGAAGGCAACATTGTAATGCCTCCTAATCAATCTATGCCCAAGATGTTGCTTTAGACTCTTAGGAGGTTGGGTATCCAAGATCTTCAAGCGAAGTACATTGTGCAAGATTATGACTACCGAGACTACCATCCTACTAAAACATAACGTAGGAGAGATTGACACTAGGAGAAGCACCATGAGTTTATGAAGAGGAAACAGTTTGCCAATTCCTTATTCCTGCTTAACCAAAACAACAATGAGGACCCTCCCTCTAGGGGTTCTCAACATGAAGATTTTCCACCCCTCATTATTGGTGATGGGGATGCAACCTTGAATCTACAGTCCACTATCAACAATCTAGGTTCAAGTAAAAATGGAATTCAACGCAGGAGCTTAGACAAGCGTCAAGATGACAAGAAAATTGAAGAATGTGATCGTGACAATTGAAGAGAAGTTGGCAGATAGCATGATGGTGCTAGTCCTCCTCCCTCTTTGTCCTCTTCAGCTGCATCTTTTTCTTCCTCTTCTGGTTCTAACAAACACTATAGAAAGAATAATCGTGATGAAGGGGAATAATGGGACAACAATAATGATTGCCAAGTCCACCATGAATGAAGGGGTAGCAAAGGACATCATTAAAATAATGATGATGATGATGAGCCTTTGATGGCAACTTAAAGTATGCTAGATATTGCAGAGGCTATAAAAATTTCAACTAAGCATGTGAAAGATAGTTAGATCAAATGATTTGATATGAACAGTATTCCCAGATTTGAGGGGGGATATAACTCTAATCCACAAACACATTTTCAAGCTTTTCATGATGTTTGTGCCTTACAAAATATTGAAAATGATTGGTAGAAATTAAAGCTATTTCCTAGGACACTCATCAAGGAAGTAAAAAGTTGGTATTGATCCTTGGAGTTGGAATCCATTCATATGTGGAGTACAATGCTAGATTTATTTAATGATAAGTATCAAACATACTCTAGAGTGTCTAATCTGAGAAGGCAAATCTAAGGATGGAAGCATAAAAACCATGAACCCTTGGATTTTGCCATGGGTAGATACTATTCTCTCATACATTGATGCCTTGGCCATGGTTATTCTCAATGGGAATAACTTCGTCATATCATAGATGAACTTAGATTGAAAACAAGAAAAACTCTTGGGGTTTATGCCCAAGGAAGACTATCAGAACTTAGAGCCCATTAGATCCAAAGGCTAATTGAGTAGGTAGCAAAAGAAGAAGGAGAGTTAAGAAAACACAAAAGTGCAGAAGAATACAATAGGGATCCTTCCATCAGAAAGAGGGAAGTCTGATTTGTAACAGTGAAGAGGAATCACCACTTGATGAGGTGGTGAATAGAAAAACCTTGCTGATTCAAAAATCTATGTTTGAAATTTTAGCCAAGGTGGATAAAATGTGGGATTTGTTGGATAAAAAATTCCAAACTACCCTAAAAATCATTAAAGAATCAAAAGAGCAGAGTAGTGATCGTAATTGTAGGAGGTGAAAAGAAGTTAAACGTGCTTATCAAAGGGGTAAGGGCAATATTGTTGTAATAGATGAAGTCGTGAAAACTAAATCAAATGATGATGGTGGGTATGACATTTGCCAATATGAACATCCTAAGGGATGTTGCCCCATCGTGTCACACTTACAAGAGTTTGGGGTGTATGTTATGAACCCATGACTAGCAAAAAGGCAAATGCCCAAAAGATTGCCTTATCCTTAAGGCAATCCTAGACAATTTCATTAGCAACAACAATATTATCTAAGTGGAATTCCATTACAATTGTATGAACAATATCAACAGTAGCACCAACCATAGTCATGGGGGATGCCACCACCCAAGTAACAGTACCCTTATAAGCAACCAGATCCATAGGGATATTACGTTCAGCAACCCTTGTCTCCACTTGACTCTTCCAGTTATATTTCTCCTTTCCAACATCACTACTACCCTCATGAATACTACAAAGCTTATTCTCCACATTATAGGAGGGATGCCACATTTTATCTTTATCCTCCTTCTATTCTTGCACATGTTCCTCCATCCCTCAACATAACTATGAACTTCTAGCCTAACTGGAGCAACATAATACTACGAGGGTAATCAATCTACAACTAGTTCATCAATTAAGGGGTTTGGGACCTCATGCTTGTAAAAGATCATTTTTCAGAATCAACAACCCTACTAAGCCCTCATAGACTTAGGGGGTTGGTCATCCTTCTCCTACCTCATCCTTTACAAACCATTCCATCGGGTCCCCTTCAAATCAAATGCCATCCAAAATCCTTAGTATTATGCTCACTCATGCTGTATCTAATTGGATTTGGGCTGGCAACCTTCCCAGGAAAATAGCTAATCCTAGAAGTCCCCTTATCTATTTATAGATTGCTAGGAATGAACCATGTAAAGCTCTTCTTGATTCAGGTTTCGATGTGAACTTGATTTCTCATGAGATGTATATTGCCTGGAACCTACCACTTCTCAAGAAGAGCAATATCATATTGTAATTGGTAGACCAGTCCATCACTATTTTATTAGGATTGGTAAAAGATATTGTGACCATTGTCTATGTGTGGTCTTATCCTATCGATTTCCTAGTAATCAGGGTTAAGAACTATAAGGGGGACTTCCCAATCATTATGGGAAGGACATGGCTAAGCACTGTTGATGTAAGAATGGACATTAGAGATATTTCCTTGGAGATATCTAAGGAAAATGCATTTGGAAAGATTGAGAAGAGATGAGTTCCATGCATTGCGTATAGCGATATAGGGTGCAATTGCGTGTAGAAACTCTAGTCCATGAAATGAGCATCCATTTCTGCATGCAGGTAGTATGCACATGAGGCAGATATTCAAAAGTGCTTGTCCGCAATAGCCACAAAACATGAGGGCACCTAGTGGTTGACTGTTGATTTTGACAGCAACACAATGTGAATGGAACCTATTGAGAGCTTGACATGCACTTATGTTGTAGGAATGGATGAACTAGAGCAAGTTCATCACCAACTCTTTGATGATGAAAACATTGATACCAATTAGGAAGAGTTGGAGATCCCTAAGAATTTCAAACAAGAGCCCCTAGAGTTGAAAAATCTACCTACCAGCTTGGAATACGCATTCTTAAAAAATGGCAAGACAATCATACTTAATGCTAAACTTGCTCTGGAGCAGAAAGCAAAATTGTTGAAAGTGATCAATAGATGGTCAACAATCTTTGCTTGGTCATATCCTAAACTCATTGGAATTGATCCATGGATATGCTAGCATTGCATTTACACTAATCCATCCATGAAGCCAAGGAGGCAACCACAACGATTGTTGAATCCAAAATTGAAGAAAATCATCAAAGAGTAGAGTGAGCAACTCCTTAAGGTAGGGTTCATCTACCCCATTGCGGATAGTAAGTGGGTCAGCCCAGTCATGATAGTGTCAAAGACAGATGGCAAATGGTGGGTTTGTATTGACTTCAAGCTATTAAACATGGAAACATTCAAAGATCATTTTCCATTGCCATTCATTGTTCAAGTGTTGGACATCATATCCGGGAATCGCCATTACAGTTTATTAGATAGTTATAGTGGCTATAACCAAATCTAGATTGCAGCAAAAGATTAAGCCAAAACAACATTCATGAGTTCTTGAGGGATCTTTGCATATTGCAAGATGCCTTTTGGTCTATGCAATGCTCCTGCCACTTTTCAACTTCTGGTCTTGAGTATCTTTCAGTAGAAAATAGGTAGTGGGGTGGAAGTTTTCATGAATGACTTCTCCACTTATGGTGCCACATTCAAGCAAGCTTTGGACTACGTTGAGAAAGTACTAAAAAGATGTGTGGAAATAAATCTACAACTCAATTGGTAAAAGAGCCATCTCATGGTCCAAGAAGGTATTGTATTGGGACACCAAATTTTGTAGGAAGGGATCAAGTTAGACCTTGAAAAGACAAGGGTCATCCAAGGAATCACTCGCCAACTAGAAACTGTTAAAGATGTTTAGTCATTCTTTGGACACACTGGCTACTACTGGTGATTTATAGAGAATTTCCCTAAGATCAGAAAATCATGGGTCAAGCTAATAAAGAAATATGCTCCCTTCATTTAGACCAAGGAATGTGAAAATGCATTCCAAAGTCTCAAGTAGAAGCTTGTAGAGACTCCAATTCTACAAGCACCTGGCTAGTCCACACCATTCCATATCATGATAGATGCATCATACTACACCTTGGGAGTTGTGCTTACCTAGTTGGATGATAAGAAGTGTCCATATTACATCCACTATGTAAGTCGAAGCATTATTGATGAGACGCGACATGCACTGTGCCGCGATATCGCATCTTTCCCTGCGATATCGCGTACGCGATATTGCGGTCTGCCGCCATATCTATAAATAAGA